>BPLR01001096.1:0-22389 GCA_021605095.1 Caerostris extrusa
ATTACGGCTGCTTGGAATGCAATGCGTACTTAAAAACTTCTTTGAAAAATTATTAAGTCTTGGAAGCGTGCAGCATTTGTTTGTTTATTCTGATGAATCATATCATATGATGAAACTGGGAAATTGTGTTCAATACTAGTAATATTTTAATTTTACCAAGCTAGTTTGCAAATACTTTTTAAATTTAGCATCCATTGAGGATAAACCACTGAAATTTTCCTTCCCAAAATCTGAACTTCCACCTTTAACAAGATCGTGCACAGCCGAGAATGATCATGCTTAATTGGAAAGCAATTCCAGCCCAGAAATACAAGTAATCTGCCAGCCGAATGATAATTTCGTCAAGAAATGGAGTGTACTGCCTCTCTATTAAAAACCAGATCCAAAGTGATAGAGCTGCTGCTCCCACACAAAAAGGGCCACAACTCTGAGTGGATTTAATCACCGAATCTTTCACTGGAACACCAAGCACAGGAAACACGTAGGTCAGATAACCCAGATGGTTAGTTGAAACAAAACATCCGAAGAAATCAAAGCACTCTACAAAATCAAGGCTTCTGTAGACAAAACTAGAATACTGTTAGTAGTTAACTTAAAATTTATCTGAAGAAATAAATAAAAATAACTACAATATATATTTTAGCCCATGAAACCTTTGGCTGAAAATGAGGGTCAGTGTTCTTAATGAAAAGAAATTAAAGAAATATTAAAGATCACTGCCCTAGTTGTGACACCCATAAGCATTCTGGGGTCAAAGAAGATGCTCAAAGACCTCCTTTGAAGGAGGTTTCTGAAGAATTATACTAAAAACTGGATCATCCAACAAATACGCCCCATGGGGTAGCAGATAACTTATAAATATATCACTTTTCTTTCCCTCGGTTTATAACAACTGGTACTTCCTTCATCACTAATGGAAGGAGCATTTAATATCTTATCAATCAAATGTTTAAAGGTTAAAAAAAAAAAACATTACTCAATTTAAACATAAATGGATATAAAAACATCTATAAGTATAATCCAAATTATATATATATGTATGCATACAGAGTTATATATCACACACATATATAAATCCAAATTAATTATTCAAACTGATCTGTTAATGAAAAAAGTTAATCTGGCAATATGCATTCTAGATGTGTGCGTGACTACAAACATGTAGTTTTTTTTTTTTATTTTTTTATGAATATGGGTTCCACAAAATATTTTAATATTCAAGGGTACCATAGAACTGATCAGCTTGAGACATATCTAAACTATATACATATGTATTTTAAAAAATTGGAAACAAAATACATACATTTATATTTTTGCATTAAAATTAAATATTTTAAAGATCAAAGAAAGGTTTAATATATTTCACATCAGAATAAAATAAAAGAAACTTTTACTTTGATCTCGCTCTTTTATAACCTCTTGATTGAGGTTTCTTCGAAACAGTATTGTTGTTGGAGGGAGTATGATTAACACTAGATCCTGGGGAGAGAACAGAGAGCTGTTCATGACCTTGCAGACATGGCAGGTCTTTGGCATTTGACAATGTTTCATGTTTTACATTGTCACATGTACTGATAGGAAACTACATAAAAAAAATTTAGTGAATATAATGAGTCAATGATGTTTAAACTGCAATATATAAATAAAGTCAAGAGCATAATATTTTATTTACCATTTATTTTCATTTGAACTCCATCATCCAGATGAGTTATAAATTTTTATCTTTCTTATTGAATGTCAAGTTATTCAATAGCTTTATTAAACAAGATAGTAAATTAAAAAGTAAACTAATTAGCAATCCAAAATGTTATTGTCAAAAACCTTCTTTTATGTAATAAAAATATTTTTCACCAACTTTTCATTAACATATTACTTAATAATAGCAATTTAAAAAGTTTTTGATGTTTCAAAACATTAAGAATTTTAAGAATTAACTTTTATAATTTTTGTTTTTTTTATTCGTGAAATTCATTCACATGAGAATTTGAAAGGATAAAACAAGGAATCCTATATCATAAGAACACATTCCAAACTTTTAAAAAACATATTTCAATGCAAGATGCCATTATTAATGGGGCTGAACTTTAAGAAAAAAAGATTTCAATTAGGGAGATTCAATCATTTATCAATTAAAAATAAATTTATTTTGTTAAAAAGAGTAACATAGAAACTAAAAAAAAAAAAATTATCACTACAAATGAATAGTTATTAAAAACTTATTAACCACACAATAAAATTAAATAATGAAATAGAATAATTTGTACATATAACAATTTACAATTAGGAAGAAATTTAAGAAAATAAAATGAATTCTTTATTTGGCATATATCTATACTTTTGAATACATATGTTTTATATTATATATATAATTTAAAACATATCTAGTTGCATAAAATTTAATTTTTTACAATATATTTCAAATTTTCCCTTTACTACATTTGCATATCTACATAAAAATACTTTCAATAGAAAGAATTTTCTTTAAATAAAATAAGTTAAAATATATTAGGAATATAATAAATGCAACTTTTTTTTTTTAAGATTTTCCTTATAACATATACATACATATATTCATATAATTACCAAAGCTCTGAGTAATTGGCACAGGTGGATTTGAAACTCCTATGATTGTTCTTCGAGTTTCCATAAGTCCATTAGGTGGCTGAAAAAATTCAGATAGACAAATATACACAAATGTCTAAACAATATGATGAGAAAGCAATACGAATACAAACATTTACATTTTTTAGCTTTAAAAACACATTTTAAAATTCTGACAACAGAAAATTAGAAACCACAATCCTTCCAAAATTTATGGTCTTTAATTATTACAACAATTAAGAATTTCACTTAATTAAATAACTAATGAACATATAATGGTAGACTCTTTCATTAAGAAGACAAATAGCCTACCATATCTTTCTCTCCAAAAATAAATTCAGATATTTATGTTTACTGTTTTATTTTAAGTGTTCTACCTCTAGCCCAGTGGTATTCAAATAGTATTCCATAAATCCTTAGGATTCTCTACTACCTTCAATAAGTTGTTTATATTAATTGTAATAATATTCATTATGTTGGGCAAATCAGACAAAGTGAATAGAATTTTCATGGTAATTTTTTTGGTAACTATTTAATAATCTTTCATGGTAACTATTTAATAATATTAAAAATTAAAATTTTTGAAGACTATTCCAGTTTTTGTTTTGTGTTGCTCCAAAATGGAAGTAAACATCCAAATATTGCAAAAAGTATTTAATATATTTCCTACAGCAGACTAGCACATATAACCAAAGTTCATAAAATATTACTAATATGTCCTGCTGGGAAAAAATTTTAAAAAAAAAAAAAAGTAAAAAATTAAAATTCAGAAAAGTTAAATTTTCAACAAATTCTACAATCTGACTACAACTGATCATTTTTGTATCTATCCCTTAGAACAGAAAAATGTTATCGGCAAAATATAACAAATTTCATCACATAATAAGGGTAAAAATGAATTTTTACTTTAAAAACACTTAATCTAAAATATATTTAAAAATAATAACCATCAAATTGCAAGTAAGAAGGATTGCTAAAGTTTTAAGACACATTTTTGTGATAATGAAAACATGTTAAAAAAGTTAAACATGTTAAAAAATTAGCATCATTTGACTTACCATCTGCATAGCAGGCAATGCTCCAGAAAATGATTCTAGGGCAGGTGGTAAATTCTTTTGGACTAAGCTGGAATGTAACGAATTCGCATTTGGAGGAGAAGATCCCATAGGCACTGCATTTTGCATTTGAAGCAAAGAAGGGCCTTCGGCCACTGTTTTCATCACATTTAATGCTTCAGTTAATCTATCATCAGTAATACCATTGGTATTCTGCAATTCATTCGGATATGAGTAATTTTGCTATTTAGAAATAAAAATATATATTAATAAAAAGGGGTTACTACAAATGCATTAGAAGAGTTGCCTTCTATACTTTCATCCCTGTTTCATCTTGCACTAATAATAGTATATTTAACAATGAAACATTTTAATGCAAACTTTAAATAAAAAATAAACTGAAAAAAAATTGAAATCTAAAAAATAAAATTGAGGATTTTTATTATAATGGCTAACACTGTGCTCTTTAGCCATTATTAAAGGTCAATTTTAGTAGATTAGACCAATCAGAATTACAATTTGAATACTTAAAAATATTAATCAAGAAGAAGCTTGGTTTCAAATTAAAATCACCTATATAAAAAAATTTCACTGCTATTCAAATATAAAAACTCATTTCAGAGATGAAAGTAAAACAAGCAGTAATACATTATAAATAGGGTACCTGTAAATTTTAATTAAGTTGATTTTCCGATTATTTTGACAGCAGAAAAATATAAGAAGATTCTAAAATTTATCTTGTTGAAATTAAACTCTTAAGTTAAACACAATGCAATTCATAAAGCAGATAGAACCACTTACAACAGTGCTGGTTAGCTCAGTATACGGCGCTACTGGTTGAGTATTGAATTGGCTGCTTCCACGGGGCCAATTTTGATGGAGGGCTATAAGAAAAAATAATTTCTAACTAAGATAATGATGCATACAAAATTTGATTTCTTCCATAAAACTATAAATATTAAAGCAAATATTTCATATAGCACTAGAAAATTAAAAAGGTATTTTTTTTTTTACAAATAAACACTTACACAAACTTAATTTACAATTTTTGGAAATAATTCAAGTAGTACACATTTTTAAAAAATATTTTTATATTTACTGGGCAATGGTTTGTAAACTAAATGCTAAATTTTAGAAAGAAATTAACTTACAAGCTAAAGGAGGAGGTGAACTTATGGGAGTTGATGGCGTGGATGAAAAGCTGCTGTTGGTTTGATCTGCTTTATTACAAGGCTGTAATAAAAAAAAAAATACAATAAATAATATAGACCAATAGAATTTTTAAATGAAAAAAAAAAATTGGTAAGCTACTTAAATTCTTTATATAACTGGTAAGTATTTGAATTTTGATTTGTAAACTTAAACTATTACTTGTAACGAAATTTGTGGATTTTCATTTATTCTTAAAGTACTTACTTTTCAAATCAGTTTTTTTTTTTAATGCTATTAAAATTGATTAATGTTTTTAGTACACTATAATTAGTAGAAATGAAATAAAATCAGTTTAGATTAAACCTCATCCGAGATCAGTAACTTATTGCTTTATATTGATTCTACACTCCAATGTTTATATATTTCCTACTTTGAATACCAATAACTAATTGAACAAGTAATTCAACATCAACTAATTTAGGTCTATATTCTCATTCCCCCCTGGAGTTCAAACCTTAGTATAAAAATTAAAATTATAAATTCGAGTTGCATTGTAGGTGATGTAATGCATAAAAAAAAATAGCAATAAAAATAGCTAAAACAGCAAAATAAAAATTATTAGTATTTACTGAATACAACTGTTTGCAATTTAAATGCTAATTTTGCCTTGTTGTAATTTACATGATGTATTCCATAACTGAATAAATCAAAAGTGTTCACAAAATGTATATAGAATGACAATTTATTAAACTTAACTTCTTTTATTATTCTTATTTTTAAAATTTAAATCTGTTACAAAATATGCATGATTTGTAATTACACATAAAAGTATAAATATAAACTTCATGATTAAAGACAAAAATTTGTAAAGATTAAAATTTTAAAAACAATATTTTTATACCAGATGTGAAGGTAAATATCCAGAAGGATATCCTTGATTGATATGATTAAGAACAGGTGGATTTGGCATGTTAGAGCTTTGAAAATTAAAATTTGGAGAATTGAGACTGTTATTACTGGAAGACCAAGTATCTGGGACATCTTCTAAAAGGAAAATATATATGCTATGTAAAGTATCAATTAATATATTCCTAAAGCATAAAATTAAACTCAGGGAAATTATATAAATTCTTTTGAAGCAAATGAATTTCTAAAAATTGCATCTTATATACGTGTGATATAAAGCTACAAAATAGTAGTACATAAAGTACATATTTATTCAATATTCAAACACAATCTTTAAAAATAATAACAATTCTCATTCTTAAATGTCTTTAAAATGCTTATTTGTAAGCATAATTATATAATATTATCAATGAATTTTAAACTACTGAATTATAATGATCTGTAAGTAAACAAGCAATAATACTTTTACTAAAATAATTAATTTCAAAATAGACTTAATGTATTAAAAACATTAAAATATTCTATATTTACAGAGATGTTTTTTATTTATTTATTTTTGTTATTTATGATATATTTAGCCCTGAAAGGAAATTTTTATTCACTCAAAATTCAAGGATGGGGAGTGGGATGACCATTTGATGCATTTTATTGATAGCTTATCAATGAGAGAATTTCAGCTATAACATTAAAATGTGAATTAGGAGTGTAATGGAGAATTTATTTTTTTACAGATTCATTTCTTAAACTTTGATTTAGGCTAATTTATCACAAAAGTAAGTGAACATAAACTCATTTTTTTTACAAATTTAATAAATATCTGATTTTACATACACAGTTGACCAAGTATTATTCAAATAAGCTGAAAAAATAGAAAAATTTAAACTAACCATTTAGGTAATAAGGATCAACAAATGGCACTGTTTTCGACACAGATGGATAAGTGGGACTGTTTCTCTCGTAGCTCTCTGCCACATAATTCTACAGAAAAGAAAAAGGTTTTTACATCATTTAACAATACAGTTGAAAATTATACAAATATAAAGATATTTTTTTAAACATAAGGAAGTAGCATGTCTAATTATCAATATCAAGGAAATCATATGGAACTAACTACTCAGTTTGACTTGAATGCAATTTATTTTTATATATTTTCTCTGTATATAGTGTATCCCTTAACCATATATAAAAGATATTTATATATTAATGATTTCACATATATAAGTAATTTTATTTCAGCAACCTGATAATCGATGGGCTTGAGAAAAAATCTTCCTGGCATTTGTAAAAAATTATATAATAAATAGCTCATTAGGCATTTGAAGCATTATATTGTCATAATTGGCATTGAACTGACTCATTTGTTAAAACTTGCCAGCAAAGAGCTTTCTTTTATTAAAAATACTAATGTATCAAAAGATTATTCCTATGGCGTTGTCCCTAATAAATGATTATAAATGTCCTACTTATTGTACATATAGAAAAAGGCTAAGTTAATGCATTAATAAAATTCACAAAAAACGCAAAACAATTTCTTTCAACTTCAAAAATTCGATAAATAATTAAAATAGGCTATAAAAATCATAGGAAAGTAAAATAACCATAAAGCTAGCTTGTAGTATACTTTAACCTTTTTTCTGTTATTGTTTACGAATTTGTATATTGAGAACTAACAAAAGAGTGCTATTCCCCAAAAATTAACCCAATAAATAAGTATATTATTAAATGATTAAATTTGTACAGAAAACAATATCCAAAAACAAATGGACAATAAAATATACTACAAAAATCCTGCAGTTTAAAAATTCTGAAAGTTGCATAAAATTACAACCATAGACTCGTAACACGTTTTATCCTTTGTAATTGTTTACAGACTTTGTTAAAGGGAAAATGAGTGAGAGAGAGAGAGTGCATTGCCCACTGTCCTATTTCACGAGCCCGACTTCTTCCAACATAATAAACTCATTCGCAATCTGAGCAGGTGCCATGGTGTTGGCTAAGTTAACCAAAGCAAAGAATGAAGATGGTCTAGAGCAAAACAAACATCCAGTCTTCAACGGGGAAAAAAAAAAAAACTAGAAAAAAAAAAACAAAACAATACTTTCCGAACACCCTCTTTCGCCACTTCGACATTTGTTACAAATAATCGAAGGCGAGATACGGAACGACGAGAAATCTCAATTTATTTAAGGAATAGCGGGAAAAATATTCGAACAAGGAACGCATCACGTTCGAAAAGGCTTTCGAGAAAAGTTTTCTAGCCCTTGAAAAATAACAATAAGTTCGGTTTTCGCGTCGTATGGAAAATATCGATCGAACATGAAGGTATAGGCGAATAAACTTTTGTTGAAAAACAAGTAAAATGAATACATATAAACGGCAGCGAAATGCATTTTACATATTTTCCGTATGCAGAAAAGAATTTTCCAATAAGCGTGGATAAAAGTGTAAAAAATTTACAATGATAAAACTCAATAAGGATAAATAATTAAATCATACATGTATCTTTTCAATTATTTCCAATTTAAGGACTTTAATAATGAGAAAATACCAAAAAGAGAACGTGGAAGAAATATATATAAATACAGAAATTTAAACAAAATATATTTAGACAAAATACTAAAACTTCACAGTTTAATATTGATATAATGACTTATAATGCCTTTCTTTCCTTAAAAATGATTCAAAAAAATATAACTGTATGTACTACACCCTATTCTATTTTTTATAAATATCCAAAATATTTAGGTAATTAAAACGAGAAGAATTTGAAAATATAATGAAAACCTATAAAGAAATGTCTTTTGCATACGTCACCAAATTCAAATCATAAATCACAATATCTTAAACAATTAAATAGTAATCTTTAATTTTTTTCTTTAAATAGTATATTAATAATTATATAGTTGAAAAATAGAAACTGTAAATTTTCAATTATTTTGTCCGTTATTACCAAGATGAATTCACATCAACAAATTATACATATCAAAATGAAATAGGATAGTTATGGTTGATTAGGATTTATATTCTTTTCTTATTTAACAAGAGCTTCATAATTTATTCAATATTTAAAACCCAAAATAGCCGCATCTGTAATTCTTAAATACACGTAAAATAATAGGAAGTAAAGAGGTGTTAAAGCAAGCCGACTTATCTATCTCTTATTGGGCAATTAATCCTCCAGTATTAATCAGCCAAAGTTCGGCAACAAAAATAAATATCGGCAATATGATTGAAATTTTGCGTGTGAGTTAATGTTATACATTCGTGCGTAATATTACTTAATACTTTGAACATTAACACCACAATGTTGAACATTGTGTTCAGTATTACTTGAAAATTTTAACATTGTGTATGTGTGTCAATGTTGAACATTGTATGCAATATTAATGTATACCGACAAACAATTACTTATAGAATAATTTAGTCCTCCATATAGTAATTGCCATGTTGAAGATTGCTAATGAGCAAATGATATAAACAGCATAGAATACACAAATATAAACTTCACAAATAAAGATAATAAGAAATAAAATGCCGCTGCTAGAAAAGCACCAAAGAAGAAAAGAACCGAAACGCTCTTTGACGGGGAATTTATGTTTGAGAAGCGACGGCATGATCGTGAAAAATGGCGCGTTCTTCTTTTCGGGACTTGAAACTTTCAGACGCAGCAGCAGCGAACAATTATTGTTTCTTCACTTGAGTTATTATGCAAAGTCCCATTAATTAGACGTCATCGGTGGGCCGCCTCGCTTTTTTGACGTCCCATCTCGCCGCGTTTTTAGCGCAATGAGCCGTTGCACCGGAGCAATTCGTTCGGAAATTAAAGATGATGACACTTGTTACACGGGGCAGGGGTGCGGATTAATTTTCGTACAAGTGTCCGCTCGCGATGACGCTCTCCACCTTTTGTTCGTTCGTGGCCCCCGCAGATATCAGTGAGCAAAGAAGATGAATCTCCGAAGTATGTGCCATTGGTTTTTATCATTCAGACTGTCTTCTCATGGAAAGAAATAATTGGCAGTTTCTCTTTTTTTAGCATTGAAAAATAAAATTAAAATTTTACATCGTAGTTAGCTATATTAAAAACGTAAAAAAAAGTTGACTTTTGTATGTTTAAAAGTAAGCAATGTGTACATTTAAGTATCAAGAAGTTAATCACACCCGTATTAAACGATAGATTTTACACAATTATCTAGAAGGGTTTTGATTTGTCATTCTACGATCATTTTTTGCACACTTTAGGTTAATTAGACCGTGGGACCTATAGTTTAACGTGGATTCAGGACTGCAGAGTGACAAACCAGGGAGACCACAGCAAAATTAGGATCACGAGTAAAATGATCTTGAGAAAGAAATGTAAAAAAGAAAATGTCATTTCAAAATCAAGGTTGTTAAAATCTCAGCTTCATTTTATCTGTTGAGATTTACTAATTTATAAAAGTATAAACGTACGAAAATACTTCAAACATTTTTTTAAACTGTATCCAATTGCAAATCAATTAATTCCTTTGGTCGATCGCACAAAAAATTCGTAAATATTAAAGTATCTAAAATCGACTAAAAAAATTTATAAAATTCATTAATTAGATTAAATGGAGGATGTGGAAAGAAAACTTAACGAGCATAATAATTACAATACGAGTATAATGAAAAAAATATCTGAGATTAGGTTCGGGGACTGCATTTTAATACGTCATTGGTCACTTAACAAATGATGTCTTATATATACAACAGGTCTGATTTCGAAATTATGAAGCAGGTATGCACAGACCAAATCCCTCTGCTGATGACTGAAGAAAGAAAAAGAATAATTCATGGCAACTCTTATTTACCATGAATTATTCTTTAAAAAAAAAAAAAATCACAGGATGGACAATCTTATGTATTCAGTGTTTGTGTATATCAGGAAAAAAAAAAAAAAAAATTTCCATAACTACTTTTAATTAAAGGTACGGATTTTTATTATTATTATTATTGAAGGTGTCTGAACATTTTCAACTACCAATTTTAAGACAATTAATTGGGAAAAGATTAATTGATATATCATTCGTACGCATGAAAAAGTAGTTTGAATTGACGACAAGCAAAATAATGACTATCTGCTTGATATAAGAAAATTATTACATTTTATCATCGTGTCCACACAGATTACCGAATGTTAGTAAGCTTTTTAAATAAATATACTGAGAACTAATTTTTGGACATTAATATTAAATCAAAAATTAATAATCATTTGACTAATGAAAATTTAAAATAAATTTTGTTCTTGGCTTCGACAAAATTTGTAACAATTATTAAAAACAATAGTTTAATTAGACGATTAAATCTTTCATTTACTATACTTCCTCGTAAAATATTATGTTTTGGAACATATGTAGCATTATATATTATGACCATAACTATTATATCCATCTGACCAACAGAAAAAAGATTTTGTCAAGCTGATACTAATCAAGTAACCTAGAATAAATCAATTATTTTGATTTAAAACATAGACAAAAATATTTCCCGATGCCATACATTCCAGAAACAAACAAAAAGACAGCTTTTCCCCCTTTTCCGGAAAAGATGCAACAAAAACTGGAAACTAGACAGCACAACGCGATCAACGAATAAATGCGACCAAACATGGATTACACTGATCGTGATAGGGAAGAAAAAGGGAAAAACAAAGCATGGACCTGTCGCTAGCAGAAGCCCCTGTCGTCACTGGGTTGCAAGGTCTCGAGTTCTGCAAAGAGTTCTCATTAAAAATGGCCGCCTCATCTGTTTGCATTAGATCCGCTCCGAGTGTCTCGGTAATGACTTGACTTATCCGTTGTTTGGAAAGCCCCCCTCAGATTATATATCTAAACCAATTAAAAAAAAAGGAGGCGGGGATGAACCAGCGAATGAATTAAAAGAAAGGACCATAGAATTGAACTTGCGTTCAGATTGCGGAAGAATGAATAATTGGATGTAAATACAGTTGTGGAAATATTTGATGAACATTATTAAAACAATTGGGAGCATCGATTTCGGTTTTGTTGCTGTTTGATAATACAATATTAAAAAGAAAAATATTTGTTCCATTTCTATTATAATATAATTACGAGTTTAATTTTCCTTCACTAATGGTAATTTCGCAGTTTCAATATTAAAGCGGATTACAGAATACGAACATCTAAAATAGAGTAGTTGGAAGATTTAATAAAAACTAATGCGAAAGTTACAGTCAATAATTGTCAGCAATTTAATTTTTAATAAAATAAGAACATTTTGTTTTAACTATTTTTTCCCCCTTTATTCTTATACAGATTCTATATAAGAAAGACATATCTTTATATACATATATAAATTCTTCTGTACGTGTGTCACTGAACTCCTAAACGGCTGGACCGATTTTGATGAAATTTTTGTGTGTGTTTGAGTGGGTACCTGGATGGTTTAGATTCAATTGAACCCGGTAGGTGACTCTGCAATCGGGCTGCTCTGTACGTGTGCTTGTATAGAAGATAGATATTCCGTATAAGAATGCATATTCCAGATAAAAATGACTTATTTAGAATATAGGGTTCGTATAAGAACCAAGATTTGTGATAAAAATGACTTATATAGAATGCTGATTCCGGATAAAAATGACTTATTTAGAATATAGGGTTCGTATAAGAACCAAGATTTGTGATAAAAATGACTTATATAGAATGCTGATTCCGGATAAAAATGACTTATTTAGAATATAGGGTTCGTATAAGAACCAAGATTTGTGATAAAAATGACTTATATAGAATGCTGATTCGGATAAAAATGACTTATTTAGAATATAGGGTTCGTATAAGAACCAAGATTTGTGATAAAAATGACTTATATAGAATGCTGATTCCGGATAAAAATGAAGTACAATTTTTATAGAACCTTCGTTTTCATTAAAATTAAATGCTAATAAAGGGACAAAAATTATTTACTTCAGTAACAAATTCTACCACTACCTTATATTTGTGAACTTTATTTCTTAAAATTTAAATTAAAAAACAATATTTCTTAAAGGCCATTTTTTATGCTTAATAAAATAAAATGAAATAATAAGCACAATAAGTCAAAAAAAAAATTAAAATGAAATTCATCTAGCACAGAAAACATAAAAAGCATTAAAAACACATCAGGAATGATTCTCTTTTTTAAAAAAGAAAAAAAAAAAAAAGATGCAAAAAGTTAAGATAAGAATTTGACGGCAGAATATTTCACCACCTTTAGATAAAGATAAAACGTTATAAATAGAGGGGCGGAAATGATTTAAACTGAATAAACTGCCACCAAAATCTACACGAATCATGAGAAATAAGACATAGAATTTGGAAATAAATAAATAAATAAATAATCTTTCTGACTTTGATAATTACTTCCGGCTTGACGTCACGAAACATGGTTCTTAAGTGGAAATAGAGAAGAAAAAAAAAAAAAGTTTCTTCTCAGCTTGCTTTTTCCCAGAAAGATCTCGAATGATCGAATTAACTTGAGGAAAAAAACAAGATTCAAGTTCCTACGGCAACAAAATGGAGTTCTGATCTCAATCGAATTTTTTAATGTTAATGTAATAACTACATCAGCGGCATTGATTTCAAAAGATAATTATCGAAATAATCAAACAAATTTTAGAATTGATTTAGAATTCTACTTATATATTCAGCAAGCAGGGAGGGGGAAGTGTTCCGTGTATCCAATCCCAGCAATTATTTAAGCTGAAATATAATTAAATTGGTCAATTCGGAAATGATTAATCGAATTCGATTTTCCTTCAAGGGCTCTGCGATATTCTCGGAATATAAAAACACAAGCATCACTTTTTGTAGAAATTATAGCTACCTAATACTGAATACATCATTTTGAAATACACACAGGTATTTTAGTAACCACGTACGTCAAATTTTTCTATGAAATTTAAATTACGACTTATTAATACAATATGAACATCAATATCATGCTTACCAGGACAAAAAAAAAAAAAAACCCAACTTTTTTTCTAACTTCCTATCAATTAAAACATAATAAATATAGCCAACAAGAAAATAATATGTTTATTTATTAAGCTATTTTTTGCAATCACATAAAAATCAATTTCCTAAACTATTTTTAAGCGAAATTTATTATAGTAAAATTTTTATTTGCCATGGAGGACATTGTACATAACGCATTATTTACCAGCTTTTTTTGTTTGTTTAACCATCATGAGGTTTGGTTTGCCGCTCTACGGTCATTTTGTGCACACTTTAGGCTAATTAGAACGGGGCCTACAGTTTAACGTGGATTCTGAACCACTAACAACATCATGCCACAACCGCCAGAATTCGAATCTGAAGTCTGTAGTACCAAAGGCCAGAGCGATAGCCAATTGGCCATCGAGCCTCCAATCATCATGAGAATTAATACATTTAATGTGCGACCAGAGTTAATTTTTCTTTCAAATGTGGCCCTACGAAGCCACCACCAGATTAGACAATCTTAAATTAGATCATTCACATAACTACACAAATTTTCTTTTTAAACACTTCGTACTTCTCATTCTTTAGAATCAACACATCGGAATAAAGGGGAATTTTTTTAATTACCACGAGTACGATGAGAGCCAAAATCGCCAACCAGCTGAGAGGGCGTGGTCCACCATCACAGTCGAAACAAACAAAATTCCTCGCGTCTTTTATTACGCCGGAATAGTTGACCCGGCTTAAAAAGAGACCATTGTTGGAGTCAAAACCCAATCTACCCTACAGCGGTGTTTTTACTGTTGGCGGTTCTTTTTCATGTAAGGGATACTATCGGAAATCAGTTAAGATTCAATTATATAGTAGCTTCTTAATTTTTTCAAATTGATAATGCAAATTGTTTACAAATTTAAATGTATATTACATATCAAATTTAATAAACCACTACAACAAATTAACTATTATTTGGATGAATCAACAAAGGTAAAGTCAAACATTTTTTTCACTATTTTAATATGAAGTTGGTGTAAAATCACATGAACTTTTTATATTCTGTATTTGTGAAGGGAAAAAATGCATATATATTCCTCGAATAATTATTCCTTTTTATCTTTGCTTGCTAAGAAATAATTTAAGCATATCATGATAAATATTATCAAATCTGAAATTGATTTTTTCCAACCATCAATAGATACATTAAGTTTTAAATTAGCATTTAACCATGATTATTTACTAATCATAATAAGCATTAATCATTATTATTCGTCATTATTAATAAGTATTAAATACTAATCAAATAATTGTTCTAAATCCATGTAATGTCCAATGGTCAGATTTATACAAAGCCTTTTTTTCTCTCAATGCAACAACAAAAATATAATTTCACACAAATTGAGAATGTATTAATTATTAGATTTCCCGGTTACATAAAAATTCAATCGAATGAATTACATGAAGCTTAAATGAGTAGCAAGTTTCAAGTATAATCTCTGCTTCTTTCACCTATAGTGAACAAACAGGTAACAGATTACAGGTGAATTGGTAAATGAAAACTGCACGCTAATCATTTTTTAAATTCAATACAAAAAATTTGAATCAACATCTTTTTGGATATCATGCTAACAAAAAACAAGAAATAAAATTGCTGCCCGAATTTCCAACTGAACACTGGGAAAACAAGCAAAATCTATAGCGCACTTGGGACAGCTAGTCAAGGTTGATTTTTGAATTTATCACTTTGGGCGACAACAGGTATTTAAAGTTTTTATTTTATTAAATGAATAATTAAGATTCTATACTGGAACTAACTAAACTATTAGTTAGTTAGGTTATCATGCAGACGGAGACAAGAATGGAGTACTCATTTAAATTTTAAAAACTGTTTTACTGTGAAATTATATATATATAGTCTCAAAAGATTTAACCAGTTATGTCATATTTTTAATACAGATCATTGAAACTTTATTATTATTTCCTTTAACCTTTATGATTCAAAACTCGTGCAATCTAATTAAAAAAAAAAATGTAAAAGAAAATTAGAAACCACAAAATAGCCTACTTCTTTCTATTAAAAGTATATTGACACTTCAAGTTTCAGGTTTGGTTTGTCGCTCTACAGTCATCTTTTGCACATTTTAGGCTAATTAGTTCGGGGACCTACAGTTTAACGTTATTTCCAAAACCACTAAAAAAAAAAAAAAAAAAAAAAAACGCCAATTTCACCTCCAGGATTCGAACCTGAAGCTTGTTGTACCAAAGGGCAGAGCGTTAGTCAATTGACCATCAAGCCACCCTCAAGTTTCCGGAGGAATGACCAATGAAATTTTCGGAACCATGTCATTTTTGAAACTATATGTAACCCTCCCCCGGTCTTCCCAGAAATGCAAACAAAGTTTTTTAGTATAACCATCGTACGTATATTTAATATATTTAATTCAGTGAGGAAAACATTTTCGATAAGGATAAGATTTCTAAATGATTAGCAAGAAATTTTTTGAAATGGTAACATGAAATTTTCCGAACACAGTAACCCTTGTTGAACATGCATTAAAATTCAATTTTGTTCAATGAATAAATAGGTCAAAGCGAATATTATGCAACTCATTTGAATTTAATATTGCCACAAAAAGCAATTTTAAATTGCTCTGCTTTTAATGAAAGACTTATTTGTATTTTTAAACATGATCTATTTCATCTTTCAGCATTAATTCAAAATAAAATTAAAAATCCATAGCAATTTAAATACCTCCATAATAGAAGATTTAAATTACGTGGAGATTAAAAAGGATTCTGCTTTTTTTTTTTTTTCTCTCTCTCTCTATGAAAAATAATTTGATTAAATAAATATTTAAAGTTTTCAAAAATGGTCTTTCTTTTTTTTTTGTTTAGAAAGACAACTCTCAACAATTCAAAACCTCGGCCATTTTCAAACTCGACAACCATACAAAATCGCATAGTATTAGTATCTCGTCACCAACAAACACATGAGGATGTAACACAAAATTCAAAGTTCAACTTCCCCAACATGGAAGAGAAAAAACCGGGGGCACGTAAGTGGGCAAAGTCCCATACAGAAAGGGTCATTTACGCGGTTTACAGAGTGGGGTTGTAAGGGGGAGAGAAAAATTCCGATGTAAGGGGAGGGCAAGGGAAATGCTTTGCACAGAGCAACAAAATAAGAAAAAAAAAGAAAAAAAGGGGAAGGACGTCACAAGGGGAGGGAAGGAGAAATATGTGCTTTACGAGAGCTTTGACTCAAGGTCAAAGGCAAAAAGGAGACGCGCAGTCTCGTGGACTCGCTACTGGTGTCTAAAAAAACGTGAAATGGAATCGGGAAATCAGCGTCTTCTAACTTGTAGCTCGATTTTATTTTTGTTATCCATGAAAGTTCCGTTGAATTTATTTATTAGAATTTTAAAATGCATTTTTTATACTATTTTTAAGTGTACAGATTATATATGTACATTATATATTTATAATTAAATTTAAATTTAATTTTGATTTACAACAACACCATTGGTCAGATGTCCCCCGCGTTATTACATTATTCAATAAGCTTAAAATTATTCATTTAAATCAAAACCTTTTAAACTTACTTTTATCAATTTCTTTCTTTTTAATCTAAAAAAATTAAAAGAATAAATAGATATTAATCCTTTTAATTTTACTTAAGCTAATAAGCTATTTAGCTGATTTTTGATTAGTGTTCCTAAGGTTATAGAATGTCACTGATGAGTTCTCTCAGCAATCTGGATAGCGCTCTGGCCTTTGGTACCACAGGAAAGTTATTATAAATCAAAAGATTCGAAATCGAATTTTCAAAAATAAATCTCAATTTACATCTTCCTTCCTTAATAATAAAACCAAATTGATTCTGTTAACGTCAAACAAAAACTACTCAAAAATAAAGAGCAGAATTAAGTATGGAATAAAATAATTATAAATATATAAGAAGTGATTTACGATTGGCTATTAACTCTTTTACACGATTCGCCAATTGTATTTCTATTTTTCAAGGCCAGATATCCGCGACTCATACTCAGTATGAAAAGTAGCAATAATAAAAGAATAATTCACGCTTCTTAACATATCCTTCCTGCTGCAACATTATGCTCTTTCATTACATTCGCTTTTACTGGTATAAATATCTTCTTCCACATTCTTCCATCAAGGATATTTTAAACATGGATTTTATTAAATATTTTTTTTATTTAAAACTATTTGAAATTTTTTTTTCTAAAATTAAAATGACAGTGTTACAGAAAAATACTCCCCCCACGACTAGAAAGAAATAGTTTGCTAAATACTTCTACGATACAGTTCCCACATCAATTAATTGAAGAAAAACATCTCTATAGCACGGTATTTATCGTAAAAAAATCTATCAGCTGTACAAACAATTATAAATTGATATAATTTTTTTCGATAATGAAGGTATATTAAGAAATAAATTAATAAAAAATATGATCTAAAATCGAATGTAACGTACAATGATTGAAAAAATTTGAACTATTTTTGCTTTGATATTAAGACATCTGTTTAAAACATTATGTAGTATAGCATCTATTAAATATTAACACATAAAAATAAAAAAGGGAGGTAACACTGAAATTCCCTGCCCCCTACTACATATTTTATATATTAATAAAATTCAAATCAAAGTTTTAACAAATTAAATGCGTCTTTTAAGAAAACGGTAAATGAAACGAAATTTGTTCATTGAGTCAAACTATTTAGTTTACTCGTGTAAGGAGGAAAGCACAACACCCTTTTATCAACCAAAAACAAAAACATAAGTAAAGCAGAATGTCACTAAAAGTGCATTTCTTGCACTAACTTAAAACTTCCCAAGCGTAATGGAATGGCCTTGAGGAAATATTAAAAAAAAAAAAAAAAAATTGAGGAGGGAAAGCAAAATATCCTTCCTCCTGCCAACCTACTTCAGTTTCAAATCGTTGTCGAACAGCAGAGCAAAGGGAAAGATTCTGGCGTCAAGCAGTCTAGCCCATCCTGAGCACGTGCCGAAACACCAGAAAACCGGTTTCCCTTTGCTTCTGCCACAAGGCCCTTTTGTTTAGACTTCCCCGCTTTCCTCCACTTTGTCAGCCCAACCAGTAAAAAGGGCTGTCAAAAATAAATTGCGATCTTTACCCCTTTGTCGCCGGACTCGACATTCAAGGCGACTTATCCCGAGATATCTCTCTTTAAACTGTCCCCTCAGTAACGCCCCTTAACCCAATGTCAATCACAAAGTATCTCTTTAAAACCAGCGCGTCACACCGTTTCCCTTGTAACGACCGACTATTCCTCAACTCATAGTCTATTACAATGAACAGCTCTTCGAAACGAATTTGGTGATAAATCAGAAACAGATAGTGACGCCGAAATTCCGGACACTTAACAAAAAAAAAAGGGACAAGATGTGGCCAAACTATTTCCATAATTCATTTAATAATAGAAGAGTGTCTAAAAAATACCGAATGAGTTAGAAAATTATACCTAAAACCAACAGCACTGTACCTTCTACAATCTTATTCATCATTCTTTTTGCAAATAGATTATAGACGTTAAAAAAAAAAAAAAAAAAAAAAAAAAAAAAAAAAAATTGTTTTCGGACATTCAACATAGGAAACTTACTTGTAAAACTTTAAGAAGCATACTTAAATGTCAAAAGACATCTGCTAACAAAAGTAATCTTAGTTGAAATATATATAATCAAAAAATGTCACTGCAGGATACAAACTTAAAAAGAATATTGGCAAGTTAATATATATTCAAGACATTAAAATGAGCGTGTTCAAACATAATTTAATGTTGATAATTTCAGGATTTTTAGGGAGACTGATCACAATTAGCTTTTAATGCCGATGCATACTTAAAAAGCAGTAAAACGTTTCAAAACAATTAATCTACGATACATCGCTGTTTTACTTCCTGTTAATAAATAATGCATACAGTATTAATTGACACTTAACTTAAAAGGGAATTAACCAACATAATTTTTTAAATTGCGTATCGTTAAAAAAGCTGTGATTTATTTACTCTTCTCCCGAAACAATCTTCCAAAATCCGTACCTACAAGCACTCCGCCGAACTGTATGGACAGCCCTCCGTTCCGAGAACGACACAAATATCTCGTTCTTCCATCCCTCCGGCCCACGCAGCATTAAGATGAGCGCATGCGATTCAACTCCTCTTCGATTACGTTACGAAACACGGCCACTCATCGAGGTTCTTTCTTCCACGCCTTTTCCCCTCCCCTTATCTTTTTCTTTAGTTCATAATTACAGAGAATGGCATCTCCGTTTCGAATTACCTCACTAAACTGTTAGCAGATTATTAACCAATGCCTTCCTGAATACTTCGTCACCGCCAGTGCCCGTTTCATCTACTGAACCGCGAAGATCAGGAGTCCGATCTCCAGGACTGATTAAATGGTCTATTTGTAGGCATTTAAGTTCCAGAATCGGACAGCCAGTGGCAGAAAAGTTCAGACGCTTTCGGAAAAATTAATGTAATTGGTGTTTTATTTAAAATGCAAGTTATTTTTTTTTTTACTAAATCTTCAGCATTCCGAATTTACTGAGATGTATTTTAATTAAAAAGAAAATGCAAAAAAGTTAGATACAATATCGTAAAACAAGAGGTTTAACTATATCTATTCCTCAAATATACTACAAGCTTTTGTTTGCTGATAAGATGATGAATTCTATAATAATTGCTAATAGATGATCGAAAGAGATCGGACTATCGGATCGAAAAGAGTTTGATTTACAGTTCTACGGTCATTTTTTGCACAATTTAGGCTAATTAGACAGGGACTTAGTGTAAAATGGATTCCGAATCACTAACAAACATCCATGCCACCGCCAGGATTCGAACTTGAAACATGTGGTACCAATGGCCAGAACGCTAGCTAATTGGCCATCAGGCATTCAGGTGAAGTTAAAACTTCAACTAGAAATTCTATTAAACGTTCCTTATAGATTTTAATATTAAGGTACCTATAACATCTTGCAACAAACAAAAAATGAAAAACAAATGATTTACATATTGATGTACATCAACTCTGCCTTTCTATCAAACTATTGCCCCCCCCCTTTTTTTTTTTTCTTTCAAAAATTAAAAGTAACACTTTGAAAATACCACAGCAAAACACCCATCGTTCTATCCGTCTTGAAATGTCAAGATTTTTTTTCTGAGATATTAACTTAAATTCTCGTAAATTTTGGAACTTGAAGCAATTAGCGAGCAAAATAAACTATACAATTGTGGTATAATTTCTTTAATGCTATCATAATATTTTAATTTGCATCTGACCATTTTTTTAAAACTTTAATTAGGTGACATTAAAAAGTGCAGATTTTTATATATTTAACAAAATATTCAATTAAAAACCGTATATACCATTGTTTTTTTCTTTAAATGATTATATGTAATACATTGCACACAAATAAAAGTACATTCAAAACGGAACTATTTTAAAACCAAGGATAGATTTTTCAAATCTTGTAAACAGAGATTTACCTTTCTAAACAGCTGAAAGCTTTATGAATTTGGTTTACAATCTATTAGTCTAGTCTTTCAAAAATTTCCACAAGCTTTTAAATTAGGCCTGTTTTTAGACGAATTACATAAAGTCCATCGTAAAAACAGGACCCTCAAGTCAAGCAACGCACACCTGTAGGACCACTGCAACTAGAAGGTGGTATACCTGTAGGACCACTGCACTACTACCCCCCTCCCATGACAAAGCGAGTTACTATGTGCAACCTCCCAAAGGTACAATACAATACTTTCCCGAATAGCGAACTTTTACCTTAAGAAGATAGTTCTAGAAAAGGAAAGCATCCTGTCTGAAAAGAGAATTTTGTTGTCCACATGTACTTCGAAAATCGAAGTTGCTACTTTTTAAGAAGCAACCATAATACGAGATTTTACATTTTTAAAGATGCTTTATTAGTACTGCTGCTAAAAGTATTCCTAAGATGAAACTATTTAAAAATAAGCAAAATTTGAATTTGCTTAAAATTGGTAAAATTTCGAATTATTGATAAAATTATTTAAAATAGTCTGCTGCAGTTGGATAAGTAATAAACATTATTTGAAAATTAAAAATTACAAAATAAATCTATGGAAATTTTACGCTTTTATTAATCCAAAATATCACTCAGTAATATATTAGTCAGATCGAAATGGAATTAAGTGCATCTCACTAAAAACTTCTAATAAAAAAAAGTATGACTAATATTTATTCGATATTGTTAAATAGGGACTAGTATATATATTTTTGAAACATTTAAAGTAACGAAAAAAATATTTTCGAAATTAACATAAAAGTATAATTATATATTATAATCAATATTGTAATATATTTTAGTCTTAAAAATATAACCAAAATTTTAAGTTATGATTACAAAACTTTCACAGTAAAATTAATATGATTTCTTTCATCTTTTAAATATAATGAATATTACACTATAAAAGAGATTATGTAACACTTGAAAAAAATAAATAAGTAAAACTATGTAGATATTGAAAACAAAAATTAAATTAAATCAAATAATAAAAGCACAAAGAATTAGTGCCCATAATTTGAAAAATTATAACATTTAAATTATAACACTTAATTTAGTGATTAAATTATACAGAATTACAAATGTGTAAAAAATGGTTAAAAAAATAAATATATTGCATCAAAATGACGGCAATACGTA
>BPLR01001097.1:0-61225 GCA_021605095.1 Caerostris extrusa
GTTACGTATTGCATGAATTATCTCTTCCTTAAGCATTATTCTTTGAAATTTAAAAAAATGTCCTTTGCATTTTTGAATATTATCCTTTAATCACGATATATTTTACCAATGATATTCTGACGGGAGAATAGAAAAACAGACACATGCACAAAATGTAGCAGGATGAAGTCCCAAAGATTTGTTTTTATTCACTTTTCTTGATAATAATGTTAAATAAAAAGATCGAACCACGATAAGACTGCTTTCCTGAATCAGTAGACTGAGCATCAATAGCTCTATGTTTAGCAGGTTTCTGTCACGTATAGAATCAATTTTGTTTTGTGTATTGATACAAAATTTTCCAAAAATATTTTTGTATAAATAATTACATACATTACACATTAATTACTTTAAGTGATTGTGTGCGCAATGATTCTCAAATTACTTTACAATTAAATAGTTTTAGATTCTTGCTTGATTATAAAATTTTATTATTTTTGTATGAGCTAAACTAAATTGATATTACGACATCTATTTTATATATAAAGCGCAAATCTTTCGTGATTTAATTAATTTGAAGTATGATGATTTTTTATTAAAACTATTTATGATTTCCATATGTGACTTGGTGTAAAAACTCGTTAAAGAATTAAGAAGAGATTTTTATGTCTTTGTTAATGGTACGATAAATCCCTACCCAGAAAATAGTTTTATCTTTCATTTCCTACCAGATATTAGTATCATACTCTGATAACAACATAAAATTTACATATTGCATATTTGTTTAAAAATTAATAAAACGCCAGTGATATTTTAGTTCCTTACAATGTAGTTTTTAATAAAAAAGAATAAAGGCTAACTTTACAAAAATCGTTTAAACAATTATATCGATTAATGTGGTCCAGCAAAAGAAAGGAAAAACACACTGGTGTTTTTTCTTTTTCTATAATTTCAAGAGCGAAAACGAAATAAGTTAATAATTTTAAGTGTTTGTATAAGAGTTTAGAGAAAAGTAAAGTTAGTTATGGTAAATAAAAATATTAACAGTAGTAGGTGTTTTTTTCCATACTATAGGTTCCATTTTTTGGAATGGATTTTCTCTGTCATTATCGTCTGTGGGCGTATCCTTTTTATTTTTCCATTCTTTTGCAGCTATTTAATTATAAAATTATACTTTTTATCATGATAAGTTCTCTCCAAACTGAGACATATTGATCTGAAGACTCCATTGACCCTAGCTAAATGATTAATCATACCTTACAGTTTTACTATCCTAAATGCCACTGTTTTATGGTTAAATTGCATAATTCAGTTATTTCATAAAAACAGAGCAGAAAAAGTCCTGTTAAAAATCGATGATAACTGTATTCTTACTCACGATCATTACACAACTTATACGTTAATGATGCAAAGCAATGTGGTAATTTATAAACCTCAATTTATATGCAGTATACATAATACAAAATATTATATGTAAATAAACCTTTTCACAAATCTAAAAAGCAAATATAAAGATAAAGTAAATAAATCCCGCAACAAGATAATCATTATTTAAAACGTTCATTATCACGTAAGCTGTTACTCTGATTTTTTATTTGTACACTTTTTAAATCATTGATAGTGGCACTGTTACTTTTTACTTTACGAAGCAGCCGATAGGAAACGATATCAGGGTCTATTTCATCACATTATTAATTTAGAAATGCTGTTGGAGTAAAACTCTGTGAGAGTAGTGTATAACTATTTCAAGTGTCCTCCGTCCATTTGAAAACGTAAACCATTTCGCTGCATATACACGGCAACAAAGTTATTAAAATAGATTTGCTGCATTTCTTCCTAAGTCAACTGACATCAACTATATTCATTATATTTATACATCGAAAAAGATTTATCTTGCACTATAATTTCTTCTTTTTGCAAAATCTTCCTGATACATTTCGTTTTGACATTTCATTGATCGTTTTCTGAATTCTTGGACACATTTTTTCCTCTTTTCCTCCTCCTTTCTGGTTCAAAAACACACTCTGCTTATCATCTATTTTATCATCTGCGTATCATCTGTACTATTTTACTCTTTAAGGTACTTCCAGAATAAACAACAACATTTTGAGTGAATTTTATATCAGTTCCTTTTTAAATCTTATACATTTAGGGATACTTTAAAAAAGAACACTTATTCATTGCTTAACACATGCTGGCAAGCTTAATTTCACTTGACTACTATCAAATATTTCTCTGAAAAACTAGAAATTTCTATTACATCAAACGAAAAAAAAAAGATAAGGTTATCCACATAAACGATTCATTGATAATTAATGCCATTAAAATTTTCCATTCTTTTCAATAATGAATTATTATTATTTTTTTTTTGATTGTAATTAGATTTTTTTAAAAATGTACTAATTTTAGGTTTAACAATATAATTATGCTTGCTATTGGTTTTATAAATATAAAAAATAAAATACATCAAAAATAAATAAACTGTCAAAAACACTATTATAGTTAATACTACAAAAATGCAAAAGGGAATAAATGGCTTTTTAATTTTAATTTTAATTGATTAAAAATCATTTAATTATTATTTTCTTTTCTTCTAAATTCAGCATATATATATTGCATATAAAAATTTTGCCTGTAAATTTCGAAATCTGTTGACAACTTTATAAAGGCGTACAATTTGGATGTATAAATGTTATTCCCTAAAAAGAAGTCATATTTTAATAATATTTAGGAATATTTTTGAAAGAGAAATTCTCATCAGAATGTCCGACTATTAATGCGAAACACATTTACAAATTAGTTTTGAAACATTCTCATTAGAATGTCAATATAAAAGAAGAACTGACATGAAGAATTAGTTATGAAAATTCTTGTGGCAATGTAGGACAATCAAATGCGAAAATTCTGTCGCAATCATCTAATTTTCGAAATATTCTTATTAGAATATAATATGAATCAAAAAACACTGTCACAGTCTACTTATTTTTGTAAAGTACTCATTAGAATGTCTGACTATTGCATAACTAGTAAAAAAGTAGACAATTAATTTTCAAAAAATCATTTCAGAATGAGGCAATCATTGCAAGCACTGTCACAAACAAATAGTTTTTGAAAAATTCTCATTAGAATATTAATGCAAAGCCCGATTATCAGTGCGAAACTTTTATTATCAGAGATATCTAGTTTTCGAAAGTTCTCATTAGAATGTGTAACTGTAACGAGAAGCACTAACAGTTAGTTGGTTTTAGTTGTTACAAATGATTAGTTTTTTTATATCATTAGAAGTCTGAATATAAAAAGGACCTGGCACGACAAAGTTTTGAAAATTTCTTATCATAATGTCGGACAATCAATCAAAGCACTGTCACAGGCAACTAGTTTACGAAAAGTGAATCAGAATATTTCATTATCAATGCGAGGTAGTGTCATATTCAACTAGTTGTTGAGAAGTTCTCATTAATATGCCTGATTACTGGATAATTATTAACAAACTGACAACTAGTTTTGAAAAAGTTCTTATCAGAATGGAACAATCAACGCAAGCACTGTCACAGGCAAGTATTTTATGAAAGTAAATCAGAATGACAAATTATCAATGAAATATTTCACATACTTTTGGTTTTTAAAAGTCCTCATTAGAATGAAAAGCACTATGGTGGGCAATTAGTTTTGAGAAGTTTTCACCAGAATGCCAGACTATCAAAGCGATGTACTGCCAAAGGAAAATAGCTTATGAAAAATGCATCAGAATATGCAATTATCTATGCGAAATTTAGTTTTTGAAAAGTGACCATTAGAATGTCTGACTACAATGAGAAGCACTATGACAGGCAACCTTTTTTGAAAAATTCTCATTAGAATATAAGAATATTAATCCATAGCACTGCCACTTGCAACTAGTTTATAAAAAATGAATTAGAATGCCCAATTATCAATGCGAAACTGTCGCAGACTTCTAGTTTTTTTATACTAAGTGGAATACTCCAGTAATTGAAATTAAACTCTTGTTTAAATGTGAGTTACCGATAATGCGATGTTAACTAATATTATATTGATCTATTCGAAAATATCTACTTAATTAATTTATATTTCATAGATTATTAAACTTTATAGAAAAAAAAAAAAAAATATCTACAGTAAAATAAATCTTTTTTTTTACTATATATAAACATCATAGCAATTTTAACTATAAAGTTTTCTACAACTACAACATTTAAAAAATATATGGTTCAGAACGTAAGCTGTTTTTATTACATGTGCACTTATTTCAAAGCAGCACACGTAATATTATTATAAGATACGAAACAATGTAAATATCGAGTAAATAACTAAAGAAAATGTTTCATAAATGAAAATAAAAACTCTTAAGCACATATAAGAAAAATTGTTTACCAACGTAATTTTAATTTAAAAATGATTGGATACCCGAATCATTTTTGCACTTTGTGCATAGAAATTGAAAACAACCACCTGAAGGAAACAAAAATAAAAAAAGTCTTTATCGAAATTGCATTATAGTGAGAGGAAAAGAATTCCTATTACGTTCGTTGAAAGCAATATTGATATGTTTCTTTCGAAATATCGAGTTTTATTTATCTTTCCATCCAATAAAGAACTCAACTCTGAGGAAAGTAATCATAAGAATGCGCCTTTTTTCTTTATTTTTTGAAAATATTTTTATTTATTTAATGGATCATTTTTATGTTTCTAAATAAGTGCATGATTTAATTTTTGAGAAGAGTTTAGAATTGGATTTCTCAAGAAGAGGGTATTTTATTATTCCCCGCATTTAAATAAATTGTTTTTCTTCATTTGCATGTATATATTCAATATCTGTGTTGCTATTGCATAAATTTTTATTTAATTTCAAATAAGGTGAAGAAGTGATATTAAAGCAAAGTTTTAATGTCAGACTTCGATAAAAATTTAAACTGCAATAAAAAATGGCATTGAAAAAAGGGATAAATGGAGGTAAAGGTAGATGTAAGAAAATATTCACCTTTATGCATAATATTATACCTTTTATATATAATATTTTTAATTTTACAGATAATTTTAAAATACTGACAAAAAATTTAAAAAAAAGAGTCTTTTTAAGTTTATTTATTTAAGAAAATGTTAATTTTCAAATTAAAGTATAATATTTTAGTGGATTTTTTTAGGTTGTATCAATTCATTAATTTTTTGGGGGATACAAATGAATAACTTCTCTTAGTTGTTTAAAAAAAGGAGCATCATAAAGGCATTTTTTTTTTTTTCTTAACGAAATATTGCCGTGTACATTTTTTTAATTATCAAGATATATTTTAAAATCTTAATACTTGTCCAAAGGCCACATGCTTCTGATAATATTTGTAAAAGCATATCTGCAAGAATGAATGACTTCCTGGAGTTCTTTCTAAGCCTCACTTTCTTATTGGTCACTCTCACATTTATGTTGTTTTAGAATGCTGAACACTTTAACATGGTGTCTTTCGCTAATAGAACAGTATACGATACCAGGACACGATATAGTAACTTTAGACAATACCAGGATATATACATGCTGGAGCCTATTATATTGCACTCTTATTGTGCCACTACAATTCGATCCAATTACCTCAATAGTTCCAACTGTATAACTGACACTTTACTTTCCTTTCGGCACACGGATGTAGTGTTCCCAGCCCTGGTGTAAGGAGTTAGAGTTTTCAAACTACTCACTAGGTCGCCTTGCTCTTCCACATTAATGCTATACTCATTAGTATCCAAACCAAGAGAGGGGAGAAAAATTGAATAATCTAGATAAACAAAAGTAAATCATTTAAAGAAAAAAAAGGATTTATAATATTATAAATCATATATATGTATATGATTTTATTAGTTTTAAATAGTACTCACAGATGTCAGCACCTGACATTCTAGTAGAAATCAAATTTCTGTGATCCTTTTTCTTTCTAATGCAGCTGGTAAATACTTAGACAGTTATCTTTTATGCCATAAGCAAGGGCTGCACTGACCTTACTCACTTAGCACTACCCATGGATCACATCTAGCTTGAAGATATGCGATGGACGCGAGTAACACTCCTCCCACAACGCTCTACGATCCTATTAGAGAGGGACCTACGGTCTGAAGTGGATTCGAACCACTAAAAACATCCCTGGCACCGCTGGGACTCGAACCCGAAACCTGTGATACCGAGCGCTAGAGCGCTAGTCACTCGGCCATCAGGACCCTATTCCTGTGATTCCTCTTAACGCTGAAATCTGGTAGGCTAAGGCGAAAGGGAGCGATGCTTAAATGATAGTGGATAACTTATTGTCAACAACACGATGTTAAATTTTATATTAACATTATATTAGTTAACCGTTTTTGTAAACATGCCAATTGCAATTTTGTTTACGAAAGATATCTAACAGTGTATTTGGGGTTTTTTTCCTTAATTTTACGTAAAAAAAAAATCCTCCTAGATACCAAAGTTGTTGTGAAATGTGTGCAATTTTTCTCTTCAATAATGTACTTCAAAATACATGTAAATCAAATACATTTTTCATAAATAAGCTTTTACATTCTTAATTGTATTAATTATGTTTAAAAAATGTATCCATGTAAATATTCAAACAATTGAAAAACGGTTTAAGGCATAAACATTGAAAAGGACTCGCATCTTAACTTGATGAGACAACTCGTACATAACTTGTAGAACTCGAATAAAGAACAACTTTAACATAACTTGTAGAACTGGAATAAAGAACAACTTGTGCATAACTTGTAGAACTCGAATAAAGAACAACTTGTGCATGACTTGTAGAACTCGAATAAAGAACAACTTGTGCATAACTCGTAGAACTCGAATAAAGAACAACTTGTACATAACTCGTAGAACTCGAAAAAGAACAACTTGTACATAACTCGTAGAACTCGAATAAAGAACAACTTGTACATAACTCGTAGAACTCGAATAAAGAACAACTTGTACATAACTTGTAGAACTCGAATAAAGAACAAATTGTACATAACTCGTAGAACTCGAATAAAGAACAACTTTTACATAACTTGTAGAACTCGAATAAAGAACAACTTGTACATAACTTGTAGAACTCGAATAACGAACAACTTGTGCATAACTTGTAGAACTCGAATAAAGAACAACTCGTACGTAACTTGTAGAACTCAAAAAGAACAACTTGTACATAACTTGTAGAACTTGAATAAAGAACAACTTGTACATAACTTGACATTTTGCGGAAATACACTGATTTTCATTATTTTCGAACCTGACCCACTTTATATGTAAAAATGTCGTGTTAGAAAATATTTTTAAAAAATTATTTACATCTCAAGAAAGTTTAAAACATGGAAAAAAAATACGTCGAAAAAAGAAAACATTTAAATGTTCAAAAAAAAATTATTTAATATTTTCAATTTATTAAAAAGGAATTAGATTTATGTTATTTATAGTTTCTTCCTTCTTTAACTAACTTAATAATATTAACTTTGCAGGCAATACAAATTTAAGTCAGTAGTAAATAAATTTTTGAAGAATTGAAAATAAAAGGAATTTTCAGAACAAATATATTATAAGGAATTAGCAAAAATATATATGGAAATAAAAAAATCCTGCTCCATGTTAATTGTAAAACAATATAAAATTAAATGGATCAAAATATATTGGACAAAAAACATTTTCAGACATGGGTAAAAGAATTTCTAATAAGCAGAAAGAATTTAACTAATAATTTCTGTGTTTTGTTATTACAAAAATTAAACCAAATAATTATAACCAACAAAAATAAAACGAAATTATAACTAATTAAACCAAATAACAAATTAAAACCAGCAAAAAATAAAACCAAACAACAAATTAATTCAAAAAAATATAAATAAAACCAAATTCTGAATTATTATATTGCCATGCATCTTGTTCTTAATTAATCATTATATTTTTTGCTTACAAATTCATACAGAATTAAATAAAAATGTGATAAATAATTTTTTTAATTTTGTATTTCTGTGTGCTATCAGAAATCATCAGAAATATATAATCATAGAAAATTGTATTCTAGTAAAAAAATTATTAAAGCTAATCTATTTTGTGGTACAAAAAACACCTACCTCTCTTTTTGGGAGCAGTACTATGTAACCGAAAGAAACTCCAAAAACATAAACAAAGGCTGAAGTACATTATTGAAGAGAATTTGAAGAGAATTTGAAAAATGAATCTGAATGATTCTGATTGAATTGAGCTGTTTTGTCTTACAGGAAGAACTGATCAGAGAAGCATGATAACCATTGAATTCGTAATAAGCGAATAAAGATCACCACTTCACTTTTTTAATAATGGCTTACTTTAAACATGTATTTTATTCTTTTGCATTCATATACATATTAGTAATAATGTTTATATTTTTAAGCAAATTATAAAAAATATGATTCAATTTCTTCCAATAGGTTTGTATAAAATGAAGTTATCGTTTAATCATTTTAATATTTGTGTATTTTACAAATCAATCAAATAATTATTAAAAAAATTGGATTTATAATGCGAACTTCATTTATGAAATTAGATATATTTTTATCAGAACGTTTATATAATCATAAAATACTTTTACATGTAATTAAATTATTTTAAAACTATATTTGTAAAATTTTGTTTTCAATTAAATATATTTAATGCAAATCTTTGTGCATCTTTATAGGAAAGAATACTTGAAATATAATTAAAACGCAACGCAATTACACTGAAGTGACAAAAGTCATGGGATAGCAATATGCAAATTTTCAGATAGCAGTAGCATCGCGTAGAACAGGTATAAATGCGCAGTGCTTTCGCAGAGCTTTCATTTCTGTTCAAGTTATTCATGTGAAGAGGTTTTGACGTGATGATGACCGCACGACGGGAATTAACAGACTTTGAACGCGGAATGTTAGTTGGAGCTAGACGCATGGGTCATGCCATTTCGGAAATCGTTAGGGAATTCAACATTCCCAGACCCACTGTGTCAAGAGTGTGGCGGCGAGTATGAAATTTCAGGCATAACATCCCACCATAGACAGCGCAGTGGTCGACCGCCTGCACTTAACGACCGAGACCGGCGACGTCTGCAAAGAGTCGTAAATTCTAACAGACAAGCAACACTGCGTCAAATAACCGCAGAAATCAATGTGGACGCAAGGGACTTGTCTGTTAGAACTGTGCGGAGAAATTTGGCTTTCTTGGGCTATTCCAGCAGAAGACCGACTCGAGTGCCTTTACTGACAGAACGACATCGCTTGCAGCGACTCTCGTGGGCACGTGAGCATATCGGTTGGTCCCTAGATGAATGGAAAACCGTGGCCTGGTCCGATGAGTCACGATTTCAGTTGGTAAGAGCTGATGGTAGGGTTCGAGTGTGGCGCAGACCCCACGAAGCCATGGACCCAAACTGTCAGCAACGCACTGTTCAAGCTGGTGGTGGCTCCGTAATGGTGTGGGCTGTTTTTTTCATGGCATGGACTTGGTACTCTGGGGCGACTGGACCGAACATTGACTGGAAATGCTTATGTTCAGCTACTTGGAGATCACTTGCAGCCATTCATGGACTTCATGTACCCAAACAACGATGGGATTTTTATGGATGACAATGCGCCATGTCACCGGGCCATAACTGTTCGCGATTGGTTTGAAGAACATTCTGGACAATTCCAACGAATGATCTGGCCACTAGATCGCCCGACATGAATTCCATCGAGCATTTATGGGACATCATCGAGAGGTCTGTTCGTGCCGAAAATCCTGCACCATCAACGCTTTCACAATTATGGACGTCTATCGAGACATCATGGCTCAATATTCCTGCAGAAGACTTCCAACGACTTGTTGAGTCCATGCCACGTCGAGTTGCTGCACTTCGCCGGGCGAAAGGAGGGCCGACACGATATTAAGAGGTATCCCATGACTTTTTGTCACTTCAGTGTATATTAAATACATAAGAATATGACGTAAGGATTACATTTAAACTAAATTCCCTTTGCCAATATTATATTATTATATATTTTCAGTTAGAAAGGAAAAATAAGCTTCTTCCTAACAAAAATGAAAAATAAGCTAAAGAATACAGAGAAACATTTTTCAGAATTATAATATTTGAATACAAAAATGCATTTATTTTGCTACAGGACTTATTGTTTTATTTTATTTTATTTATTTATTTATTTATTGTTATTTCAAGTAAATGAAATTGTTTTCGAAAGGAATAAGACATCTTTCCAAAAGCTCATGGGACTTAAAATAAAAACTAAAACTTTATCTGCTTTGATGCTACACAGAAAAATTCAGAATGAAGAGACATCGAATAACAACGAATTCTGTAAATTAAAATTTGTTTTTATTAAGAGTAATTAGGAAAAATTTCTTTGGTTTATTTTATTGAGAAAGACAGGAAGAGGATTTTAAGTATACATAAAATCAATTGAGATAACTATAAGAGAACTCTCAGAAGTTTTCCAGAATTATTTTTTACTTGTTTTCTTTTGATTGTTAATGTTTTATAGTCGAATATTTTGCTTCTTTTAATTTAAATGGCAATAGCAAAGGAAAATGAAATATTATAATACTGTAAATCAATCAAATAATTATTTAAAAAACTAGGATCTATAATGAAACATCATTTATGAAATTAGATATATTCTTATCAGAACGCTGATATAAACATATTTTATGATTAGATTATATGTAATTTAATTGTTTTTAAACTTTATGAAATATTTTAACTTATTAAATAATAATGCAAATTTGTGTGTATAGGAATGATTACTTGAAATGTAAATCGATATAATTAAAAAGCAACATAATTATATTAAATACGTAATAATATGACGTAAGAATTATATTTCAATTAAATTTCCCTTGCCAATATTTCTTTTCTTTTTTATTCAGAAAGGAAAAAAAAAAAATTCTCCCCTGTATACTAGAGAGAAAAAATTTAGCAGCATTATAATTTTCGAATACAAAATAAAGGATTTTTTTACTAAATTGCTTATTGTTTTATTATTTTTCTTTATTTCCAATAAATGAAATTGTTTTCGAAAAGAATGATACATCTTTCTAAAAGCTCTTGGGAATCGAAAAAAAAATAAAAAACGAAAACTTAATCAGCTTTGATGCTACACAGAAAGATTCAGAATTGAAGAGCGATCGAATAACAACGAATTCTGTAAATTTAAATGCCAATTATAATTTGCTTTTGTTGGAAGTAATTAGGAAAACTTTCTTTGGTTTATTTTATTGAGAGAGTCAGGCGGTTCATTTTAAATATATAAAAATCAATTGCAATAATGATAAGAGACCTTTCAGAAGGTTGCTAGAATTCTTATTTGCTAGGTTTTTTTTTTTTTAATATTAATTTTATTTTAAATTAAAAGAAAAATATTTAACATGTCAATATCCAAAGACTGATGAAATAATATAATAATGTAATATTTTTTTCTTTTGTAATTTCATATGGTACAGTGTTTTTAAAAGTAAATATTAATAATATCTAATTACATGTTATTTTAGATCGAAACAAATATTTCATATTTTATGTAGGAAAAAAAAATAATAGTTTATATAATAAAAAATGTGGATCCTAGATAAAATATATCAATAAATATTGATAATCATTGATGAATTTGAAAGTGCATGAAATATAAAATGTGTGTGTAATAAAATAATTAAATTAATTTTGATAAGGAATGTAGAATAAAAAACTAAAAAAATATATCTGTAATGTTTTCGAATAAAAATAATTTATTTAAATATATTATGATTTACTTTAAATTTTATTAATTCTTTTCATTTAATTATTTAGTAAAAATTTATTTTTAGTAAAATCAGAGTATATATTACTGATTCTATTAAAATATGTGTAAATTGCATGATATTTGTGCTTTCTTGTGACAATGTTTCTGCACATTTTTTCTTATAACTTTCAAACTTTTTAAGTAAAGGTACATTATTTTTAATCGATTCAATTTTTTTATCTAGTACTCATCACAGTATTATTTTTTATTAATTATATTTTAAATAAACAAAACTGTATTTATTATATAGATATTTTGAAGAAATTGCAATAGACGAAAATTAGACCTTCTGTATAAACAAAATGGGATAAACAAGATGAAAATATATAAATAAACAAGTTTAGAAATTTCAGTTTTATTTGTTATTAGAAATATTCTAAAAACTGCAGTTATTAAGTATTTATAGATTGTTATATTTTCAATAAACTTCAATATTTATAATATTGCAAAATTTCATAGAAAAACTGTTTTGCAACTATTCATTTCAGTACAATGAGAAATACACACTTACACATGACAAAAGAAATTTTTGATGTTCATTTATGTGTATCTTATCTTATCCCGGCAAAATAAATTAAATATTATGGGGCGGTATTTTGTTGTTAATATTTTAATATGGCTTGGATGAAATTTAAACTGTTCAATTGAAATGCTTACAAGGAATGTCATTTTTAAACAATAAAAAAAATTGTAAATCAGTTTAAAATTTTACATTTATGTTGAACTTCGGAATAATATATATTTAATGATTAAGATTATCAATTTTTGTTTAGTTGCTTAATGTTTATATTAGTAAGTCGAATACTTTCAAATGCGGTTTCAAGCGAGTGAGAATTTCCTGTAGAGATAAAAATAAATTTCTGATTGTATTTCAGCCAATGCCAACAAGTTGAACGGCTACTTATATCCTTTAAGAATGACGAGATAATTTTATGGAAACTTTTCTACGATAATAACTTGAAATAATGAAAATCTTATTCTTTTACCTACTTTCTTAAATATTGAGAATATTTTGCAAAAAATAAAAATTAAAGTAACATTAAAAGAAAACTGAGTCAATAAATATTTAAAAAGAGAAAATCATTAGAACTCAACTCTACTATCTCTCTCTATATATATATCAACCCTAAAAAAATTAGAGATAATCTCAGATTTGAAACAATGATGATAACATCGGTGTATAAGATACTAAACTTAATTATTTTCTTAATATTTGCATTTTAAAGTTCCTTTGAAAAGCTATTAAACTTTTTAAGATATAAAATAACAAGTAATATAAAAAAAAAAAATTTTAATTCAATTCCTACTTAGGTCAACAAAGAAAAATTTTAATTTTCATTGCAAACTGCTAAAACTCTATTTAGAGTATTAAAAATTTAATTAATGCATTAATATTTGAAAAACTGTATTAACATCAAGTGTCATCCACTGCAAATTTAAAAAAATGTATTTGAACTTGAGTGGAGGAATAAAAAGTATTTTATGAACGATTGAAAATTTGAACAGGATATATATATAGGGAGAGTGTGAGCTAATAGAAGGAATTGAATAAATATTGGCAAAGGGAAATTTAATTTAAATATAATTGTTATGTCATATTCTTGTGTATGTAATATAATTATTTTGCGTTTTAATTATATTGAATTACATTTCGAGTACTCTTTACTATACAGATGCACAAACGATTGAAAATTTGGACAATATATAATAGTTGGAATTGAAAAAAAATAAACAAGACTGTAAATTATTATTTAAAATAGGTTAATCTTCTCGTGAAACACTAGAAAATGTCATTTCAAAATTTTTATTTAAAGTAAATTATTTATCAGAGATTTTATTTACGTTTGTTTTAAAAACAGACATGAAATATGTATTGCTAAATACAGCGAATGATCCATAACCAGTCACGTGCTCTGTAATTCCTTTTGATTGTCTGGCTTCAAAATATAAACATATATTGGTTTCTATATCCTCAAAATAGTGTCTAAGGATTAGTTGTTTATGAAAGTGAATTTATTCATCATTTAACACACTTCTCTGTCTGAATTGGGTAATGCTCCTTGTGATATTTGAATGATTGCTTCTTCATAAAATTCTAGAGCTACTAAATTTTTTTATATTCCCGTCGATATTGAATTTAATAAATCTTATAGGGTTTCTGCATTTTAGGGTTCTGATTTCGCCAATTCTCTCTTCCACGAATCTCCAAAACCGAAGTAATCTGTAACCTTAGCAGCCATTTTGTCTGTTTAGGGGAGGGAACTTGGAGAAAACTGGCAAGGAAAAAATCGCCAAATAAACAAGTGGAATCATACAGTTTAAAACTCGCGTTCTTGTAGTATTTTGATCAATTGCTGCATTAATTTCTTGTGTTATTGAGCATTGGTTTACTCCCATGTGTATTCATCCAGCAAAGTATATTCACACAAGATAAATTGAAATTGGTGAAAGGGTTTCGGTTTTTTTTTAATTCTATTAAACTTATAAAAAGTATCTTAGATTTCTACATTCTCTTTTCTTTTTGTTTCCGACTTTCCTCCAAATTTAAGTTATTCTGACATATCGGACATTTTACTGTTTTGCCAATGAACATATTATTTTTTCACAAAGACAATATTGTTTTTATATTAATTTTTTAATATACTATATATTTTAAAGTAAATCCAGCAAAAATGAAATTAAAAATTAAAAAAAAACAAATTCAATTATTTCCCAGTTATTCTTGACATTTTTATGCGAAGTATTTTTGCCAATACTAGAGTTCTTTAAAAAAAATAAAAAATTAAATTAAAAAAGTACTCTTGATTGAAAGATGTAGAATTAATATTCAAAGCACAATTTCCTTGTCTATATTTTTAGCCATGAAGAAATTAAACATATTTTTGAAGCAACGCTAAAAACATTTTAAAGATCAATAATATTTCAATTTAAATAAAAAGAAATTTTTTACCTCAGGGCTCATTAAGACGCATGACTGCATTTCTTACTTCAAATAAGTGAAATTGTTTTCGAAATAGCAATGAAATCAAACTAATACCCTCGAGATTTGTAAAAAGAGCAATTGTTTATTTCGAATCTCGCGTACAAAAAATTTAGGGCAATTGTGAAGATAGCTGCAGAACTACCAAACAACAAGTTACATAAATCAAAACACCTAAGATTTGTTTTTCTCTATCAATAGCTAGAAAATTAATTTGTTGTTTGATTTATCTACAAAAACAAAATAATGATTGCTATATTATTCGATAGTACAAATGGCACGAAATTTCTAAGAAAATTAATAAGATTATAATTTGCTTTTCTTAGATTGTTTTTTTATAATGACGACTTCTTTTTTTATTTTGTTTTGAATATTCAGTAATCCATGATAATAACACCTATTTTTTTTATTTAAACTGCACATATCAGGGTTTTTTACAGTAAATTTAAATAAATCCTAATTGACTACAGATATACTTTGAAATAATTGTTCTCAATATTTGACAGTAAAACTTATCAATTTATTTCTCAGTATAATACATAGAAGAAATTCAATCAATAAATTGTTGAGGATCTCTAACTATTTTTAAAATTTAAAATTTTATAAAGTGACAAAAGCACTCACTCATACAATGTTTTGTTCCGATTACACATTAATCATATACAGATTAATATTTTCTGTATATGTTCTGAAAAAAAAAAATTGTTCTGTCAATATATTTGTGCTGACTGCTGAATAAAATTTTATGTTCTGACAAAAGTTTTAGTACAAAAACATTTTTTTTGAGAATAATGATACTTTTAAATAATAAAATTAAAAATAGCTTTTTAACAAAATTGCAAAGCAGTTGGAAGACATCATTTTTAAAAAAACCAGAACAATTTTCATGTCCTTTGAGAAATTATTTTGCTTTAGAAAAATATTTCAACGATCCTAAATATTCATTAAATTTAAAAATCAGAATATTTCAAAGATATTAGTAATAGAATACGTTTTTACAGTGTAGTTTATTAAATATATATATTATTTTTTGTTATTTTGTTGATAATATCGTTATTTCTCTGCTTATAACTATTCGAGTCAAATGTAAAGAAAAGTTAATTTTGTATACCTAGTGTAATAATTGTTGTATTACATGTACAAATGTTGACAATTAACGTATTAAATGTAATTAATTCATGTATAAAACGTACATTAATTGACGCATATTTTTATCAATGCAAACTTTTTCTTTGCAAATTTTCTACTAAATACTATATATGTATTTTGATTTTTTTTCTTGTAAAATGTTAAATGTGAATAATTTTTTTAATTATGACGCAAATGGTAATCAGTAGTAATTGTGAGAAAATAATACAGAGAAACATTAGCATTAAATATGAAAGTTTGTTCATTTTTAACACAGCGAATAATAATTTTTAAATTTTAAATTAACGTTTACGATTATTTTAATGTCGATACATTATATAAGTATTATGGATGCTCAAAGTTTTACAAAAATTAGATTGCAAGAGATAAAATAAAATGAACTATTTAAAATAAACCATTTTTACGAAGTAGTATCGTAAAAAATAGTAAATTTGTTTAAGAAAATATTTTTCGTAAAATTATTTTCATGATATCACTTTACATTACTACAATGACAAAATAATAATAATATATGTAAGATATGCCACGTTTCTAGAAATTTCAATGCAGAAAGTATCATTAAGAAAGAAATCGACTAGATGTTTAGTAGACTTCAACCGAGAGAAAGGTGTAGTTTGTGCTGAGCATCTAATAAAAATTGATTGTTGTGTAGGCCAATTGAATTACGTTGAGAAAAGTTAATAAGAAAGTCATATGACATGAATTTGTAATCGAAACTTCATCTAATTATTTCAGTAATTACTGTAAATAAAAAATATATGTATTCTATAAAATATGCAAGTAGTTATTTATGGAACCACTATGGTAAACATAGTGTACATTCTTAATATACACACATGTCCATAAATTAATGATAATGAAGTTCAGGCAAAGAAAGAGACAGAAGCAAAACAAATTTGACTTATTTGTAAAGTCTATTTATTAAACAAAAGGAAAAGAGCAAAAAAAAGATGCTATATGTTTGACATAATTAATAAAAATTGCGATTTTTACTCCCTGGAGCAAATTTCAAAAAAGAACCTATTTACAAAAAACAGTATAACATGGTTAGTATGATGGTTAATACGGAGTATGTATCCCGAACGATGCAATACAGGCCTTACAACGCCTAGGCATGCTGAGTATCAAATTATCAATCTGATCTTGAGGAATATTACAATCACTCATCAAGCAATGCCCTCCGAAGTTCCGGTTGACAGGTGGGAGGGGGTTGACGGGCTGCAATTCGTCGGCCAAGTATATCCCACACATGATCTATTGGATTCAAGTCCGGTGAGTATGCTGGCCAATCCATATGGGCGATATCCACCAAATAAAGGCATTCGTCTGCAATGTTTGCACGGTGAGGACGGGCGTTGTCATCCATAAACATGAAATTCAGCACCCATGGCACCCCCGAAACAAACGTACATGTTGTTCCAGAATGACATCCCGATAGATGTGGCCTGTCATCGTTACACTCTGAACATGCAGGTCAGTTCTGGAACCAAGAATAATTCCTTCCCAAACGAGCCATCCTGCACCACCGTAACGGTGTCGTTCAATGGTGTTCTCTTGGTGCCTAACGGGTACCTAGCGCTCTCCTCCGGCGAGAATCAGACTGAAACTAAACCTGGACTCTCGGAAAACATCACACAAGACCACTGTTGCGGTGTGAAACTCCAGGTTCCAGGCGACAGTGAGTTGCGGTAAGTGGACACATCTGACAGGCCTACGAGCATATAGAAACCTGGCTCACGGTCTGCCTTGAAACTGTCGTACCGGTAGCTGAAGGAGCTGACGAGACAGGTCTGGTGCACAAGAAAACATTGGAGGTAGCAATTGTTTTATTTCTTTTATTATATTAAGTAGTTATAATTTCATTTGAAAATACATATTACAATTTACACATGATCCATTAATTTAAATATCAAAATAGGCATATATTATTTAAAATTTTGTTAATTAATTTTTTTTTTTCAAATTTTAAATCCCTCATTTAAACACTAAAAGCTTAATTCCTTTCTCATTAAACAAGTTTTACATAAAATGTCAAATATTTATAAATAGATCAAAAGAAAAAAATTAGAAATTGAGGCCATATGGCTGCAATCTTCTATTATATAATTTGTTTCCATATTAGCTTTATTTTGGTAACTATACAATTTTTTTCCACTTTAATGATGTGAAATAACTCGGAGTTTAATAAAGTCTTTTGGCAGCAAAATTTGAAACTTAATTTAGAGAGTGAGCAGCAAGCATGAATGGAACCGAGAATAAATTATCCAGTTAATAGAGTTTATAGAGAAGAGTTCTCCTAGATAATTATGTTATTTAACTTAAAGAAAATGACAGCTGGGATACTTTAATAGAGGGTTAATAATGCCTCAATTTTTCCCTTTTGGAAAAAAAAAAAAAATATATATATATATATGTTATTTATACTAAAGAGAGAAGTTACATTTTATATCCCTTAAAGTAAAAATTTGAAACATTTTTAATATTTTTAGTTCTTTCAACGTTCAAATTTAAATAAACTTAAAACTTTTACCAACTATTCTATCACTATTAAATATTATATTTCTAAGTTAAAAAAGTTATAAGTATTTCCTTTAAAATGTAATGTAAAAATTGTATAAAAATGTATTAAAATCTATATAAAAACGTAAATTGTAATTAAAATATATAGAGAGATGTGCTCAATCGTAAAATGTACATAAAATCGTTTTAAACCTGAACAACTAGTGAATTCCTTAACGAAAAGAACCCGGGTTCAAAACCCAGCGATCCGAAAAATACTAAAAGGATTAATTTTACTTCTTGTTTATTTAAGGTTTTTCAGGATTTCAGAGATAAAAACTAGCATTTTTCAATATTTTTATACATCTGTTTCGCCCACTGAACCAATAAACTATAAGACATAAAATAAATTATTTCCTTTTTTTAGTTATATTGGATTAGAACATTAAATATATACGAGTAAGTACAGCAATTTATCAGCAATGTAAAAGTTCTCTTTTGTATAATAATGAATGTAAATTATTGGTTTTATATTTTTTTTAAAAAGAATATGATGTTTTTCTTATTTTTTAAGAAACATTTTATAATTATTTTTTCTATTTTTATTTCAAAACACAATTTATTCTTTAGTTTTACAAAAATTCAAATAAGAATAATTTATATAAATCTACATAACATTTTTTTTTTCCAAAATCTAATATATTTTTATTACCTTTGTCATTTATTACATATGAAGTATATCGGCTTACGAAGAACTAAATTATATACATTATATATATATATATATATATAATAAAGATAGATAGATATAGATATAGATACATATGTTAACATATGTATATATATACGTAAAAAATAATGTATTACACAAAAAGTTTTTTGTTATAAAAAATGAAATGCTCAAAATAGTTTAGTTCCTTTTTTTTATTTTGTTTTTAAATAAAAGTAAGTAAAATATTTTTAACCACTGTGAATAATTTTTTTTTAATTAATTTAAAAAAAAAAAATTGTACACAAAATTACATGTAAACGCTTAATAATAATCCATTTAAATATAAATAATAGTTTGTATCAAAAAACATAAAAATACTTTACATGAATTACCTAAGATTGTCTAGAAATGCCTACCATGCATTGTATTTTGCTAATATAGATAAACCGTAAATAATAAATCTATTTATACTGGAATATAAAATAAATTAATAACTGAAGTAAAAAGAATTAATGTAATTATTTTTTAAATTCGCATAAAAAATTTTAATCAATTTCATAATACTTTTACATAATATATTTTTATAAGCCAGAATATGATTTTCGATAGTACTTAAATAAATAATTTTCATTATTTTTTTCTTTCATAAACATCTCACCCCAATTTATACATAATGCGTTCTAGAACAAAAAATTAACTAATGCAATAATAAGCTATAGTTACTAACAACTTTTAATTCAAAATGCATTTTTATTTTTGTTGATAAGAAACTTTTAATTATGTTTAGAAAGATATTTGGCAATCTACTTTCTGTTGCATTTTCTGTAAACTCTGTTTCATTTTTTATGAAAATAAAACTCAAAAAAAGAATAGATGTTATTTACTGTAAGTTTCCTGCCTTTCAAAAACAACTGCTTACAAAAAAAACACAATGCTATTTACATCAAATTTCCCAACTTTTATAAATAAGTATTTATAAACAGCCTTGTAAATTTATAATCCCAATATCTCCTTTCCTTATCAAACAAAAAAAAAAAAGTTTGCTTTAATTTGGAAATGGGTAAGGAAACTATTTGCATTAAATTTTAAAGTTTGTTTGTAACAGCTACCGATTTAATAAAAAGTACTCACTAAAAAAAAAAAAAAATTAAAGAAAGGAAAAAAAAAAGGTAAAAATAATAGAAGAAGGTTTTCAATGATGTCGTCGTTCAGATTTCATCTGCTGACAAAATAGAGTTAGTATCGGAGGCAAAGGAAAATAAATTGCAAATGCATTATTTTAATAAAATGCATCACCTCGTTAAATTTATGCTGTGTTTACTGTGCAAGTTTTATCAATTTGATTAGTTTTGAATTTAGGATTTATTAGCAAAACAGTACGAAAACAAACTGAAAACAATGATATTACGATAATTTCACAAAAACATATTAACATTAAAAGTAAATAAAAACATGAACTAAATTAATGATGCCTGTATCAAATTTAGAGCTTAAAGATAATTAGAACAAGTATCTTATCAACATTAATAAAAATGCATTTTAAATTAAAAATTTTTAGTAGCTGTAGCAAAGGCCTGAATGGTCGAGTGGCTAGCGCTCTGGCGCTTGGTACCACAGGTTTCGGGTTCGAGTCCCGGCGGTGACATGGTTGTTTGTAGTGGTTCGAATCCACTTTAAAAGTAGGTCCCGGTCTAATAGGATCGTAGAGCGTTGCTGGGGCATTGTTACTCCGCGTCCGTAGCTTATCTTCAAGTTACATGCGCCCCCTGGGTAATACAAAGTGAGTACGTCTGTGCAGCATTTGCCTAAAGGAATCTAAGACCCAGCTGCATTAGAAAGAAAAAAAAAATAGTAGCTGTAGCATACTATTGTGTTATTTCATGTTTGTTCCAGAATGTATTAAGTATAGATTGGGATGGGGATGTTGACGAAAGAGAAAACATAATTAAAAACATTTAGGTACTAATAAAGATCATATTCTGGCTTATAAAAATTTATTACATAATAAATATTATAAAACTGATTAAAATTTCTAATACGAATTTAAGAAAATAATTACATTAAGTTACTAATTTATATATCAGTTCAGTAGAGATGTAGTTATTATTTACGGTTTATCTATATTAGCAAAATGTAATCCATTGTAGACATAATCTAATGTCTTCAGTAATTCATGTAAAGTATTTTTATGTCTATTAAAACAAACTGTTACTTATATTTAAATGAATAATTTAACTATTCAAGGTAGTAAAAATATCATAATTAATGACCTTATGACATTAAAAGTCGGATTTTACAATTTGAATTTAGGGAATATTTCAAATTACGAGGAGTTAAATGTCTAGACAATGGGTACCAATATATATAATGTGAAGTGAACAAGTAGCACTTATAACTGGCCAGGATCTCTCACATAAAATTCACGTTTTTATCTATAATAAGAAGCAAAAATACATCTATTTTGTTTCTTTCTAATTTTGCAAAGCTATTTCAAGAATTTCACAATGTTTTAAAATATATCGTCACGTCCATACAAAATTAAATCTTTAAAAAAACACGCATGCTATTTACTATAAATCTCCAATCTTTTAAAGAGTGTTATTAAAAAAAAAAAATAGCATTTCTGCATTGTAGAAAATCCTATTCTGTTGTTTGGAAAAAAAACGTTTAATTTGTACGAGAAGATAGAAAAACTTTACATTCAATTTTAAGGTAAAATATTTATGAATCATCCAACCATTAAGCCAGAAAGCAAACAAGATGAAAGTACTCGGCGTATTTAAAAGTGAAAAAGAAACCTAAACATTCAGTTAAGAGCAAACATTCGGATTTTATTTGCTGACAAAAGTGAAGTAATCTGGGCAGAAAGTAGCGAGGAAGAAAATTTGCATATGTATTATCGTCGTAAAAGATCCAGGTTTTTTTTTTTTATTAAGAACGAATTTCTATCTTGCTCAAATCTTTAAAAATATTTGAATTTTAAATTCAATGATAAAAAAAAGTAAATAGAAAGATCAATTTTTCTAATATAGTAAAATTTATAAAATTTATTAAAAATTTAGTATGTTGATAAAAAAGATCTGTTTTGAGGATTTATAAATGACTGCGCATAAATTTTAAATAAAAATGGATATTTTATATCTAACATATGTACCAGCTAAAATATGTATTGCATAAAAATTGCAAAAGTTATGCCCAAAATTTAATAAATATTACTTAGAATATGTAATTAACTCTAAAACAATATTTTATTAAATTTCTCAAACTATGAATCAACTCCTAAAAATTTCTTTAAAAAACAGTTGAAGATTTTTATGGATTTTCATTGTTCTATTTCAAAAACTGGACTGAGTTATATTCATTCTTTCCTCTTGTTATTGTATTTAAAACCCATTATCTGTGTTTGATAATCAAAATGTAAATAAAATTATAACTTTATTCAAATTAAATTTTTACGAGGAAATATTCAAAGCGTTTTAAATTATTTTTTAATATTTATAATCAATATTCTTGGCCCGTTTATGCGAAATCTTTTGTGAGGCCCTCATTTGGATATTAATCATTTTTCATCAAATTAGTATATTCTTTATCAATTACATATTATAATTTTCTGCCATATTACTTAAAACATAATACCACATTAAACTGTTAAAAATCATTATCTATAATTAGCTTTATAAATTGTATTTATTTGTAAACAATTTAGAATTTATACATATTTAAAAAAATTTTAAATATATACAACAGAAAAAAAGGCAAATTATTAAGTATAATCATGAAAATAATAAAAAAAATAATAATTTTTTGAATTAGAAAACTGAAATAATAAAAATTAATCATGAAACATCAGAATTAATTAAAATTAATCCGAATTAATGTATTAATCAAAATTTTATTACAAGATAATAATAATTTTGAATTCTGAAATATAATAATAATTTGTTATTTTTATTAAAAGAGAAAAGGTTAACTTAAAATATAATTATATCCTTTATAATACATTATATATATACGCGTAAAAATATATTTTAAAAACATGCCATAATATGTTCTGAAACATTCTTATAACATATTATTTCTAAACAACATATTAATATAAATTCTCATCTGTTTGCAATAAAATTACAGTTGGAAGACCTTTAATATAAGCAATATTTCAATATGACATTAAGAAATAATTTTCTTAACAAACAAGAGATAACAATATAAAATCAAAAAATAAATAAATATTAAATTAAATTTTTCAAAAGTATTCATAAATATGCTATTCATATATTTTTTATAAAAATTGCTCCGGCGATAAAAGAAATAAAAAACGGAGATAAATCTCATTAAAACAACTCCAAACCGAGAATTTCAAAAACAGCTCATTACTACCACACACATTTATTTGAAATAAGTTTCAAATTCAATGATTTTAATATATAAATTCTGTCAAAATAGTTTTTTAACATCCTTTTAAAAGACTTTTATGAATTTATTATATAAATAAAGTTTAATGAGAAGATTAGAATATCTTTTAACATAATCCCATATGTTTCCATAAATACGGATCTGCTTTTAGATATCTCGACTAATTATGTCTCGGTACACAACCTTTGCCTTTGTCTCAGGAGAACGCAGACGTCATTTTAAAACTTCTGTCTCCATTTCATTTCGTCTCGCCTTTCTTAGAAGAAATTATATCGAAGAAGTAGTTTGTATCAGTTTTCGTTCATAAAAATTGAAAGATTTCTAAGCAACTTCTTGTATATTTTCATTTAAAAAATTGTGTCTATATGCGTCCATATTAAACCTTATAAATTGAAACTTAATTTAATAAAAAGCATTATTGTAATACAGAAAATGTGGACTTTTTTTTTTTTACACAGTTATATATGAATATGTATTCAGCGCATATCAACTATTTGTATTTTAATTATTCTTTGATGTTATACTTCAAGTAGACTTATAAAAGAGTTCTTCTCTTTTAAAATTTCTATTTTTATGTCATGAAACAACGCATAAAAAATGTGTTGATTTATGGGTGTGGTTATCCCCATAAACAAAAAGTAATTGTTCCAAGGTTAAAAATATAAAAAATTATATTTTAAAAATAGATAATCAAAACAATTACATTTAATTGAAATTTTATAAGGACACAGAAGAAATACGTTTTTCATACACATGCATTCTATTGATAAACACAATCATTTATGAAAGTCAACAAAGACACATAAGATGGAAATTTTATGAAATTATAAAGTGTTGTTTAAAACATATAGTAATGTCAAAAAAAAAAACGTGCATCATGATTGACTGTTTGGGACAAACAAACATTAATCATCGTTATCTTACAGTTTGCATGATTTTTACTTTGTAGTTTACCGTATGCAATAACAGCTCGGCAATTTTTGCCAACAGTACTTTTACTGTTAACAGGACGGGAGTTAAAGGTCTACTATCATACAAAGGATTTTCAAAGAAACAAATGGCCCATTCTTTAATTATAAATAAATGTAAATTTAATTTTCTAAATATCTGGCATCTCTATTCTATTTAAAAATTTTCTTGTGCTGTATTGTTCTCCTAAATGATTAAAAATAAAATATTCGTGTAAAGAAACATTTTGTAATATATTATATTTCATACAAAATGAGCAGAGTTATAAATAAAATGTCTTCTCTAGTATCTGTTTGTCTTCAGTAAGCACATAGTTGAATAAGTGTTTGACTTGAGAAGAAAAAATTGTCTAAATTAATGCTCTCAAGAAAAACCAACAGGCGTTACAGCGCCAATTGTAATACAAATAGAAAAGCCTCAACTTTCTGTCTCTTTACAATAGAGATCAGCATTATATGGTCTACCACAGAAAAACCTTTTATTAATTTCATTCCATGGATATTAAAACAGAACTAAATTGGCATAAAACTTCGAAACTCAGGCATGAGTTTCACGTAGATATTACAAGATTTCTTTTATTTTATCGTGACAAATATTACATTTTCGGATTATATGTTACTGAAAAATTTATGCAGGAAATATGGTATTAAACTTTATTTTTAACCGTATTTATTATCTTAAATGTTTGATGTCTCATAATAGTTATTCTGATAACTAAGAAAAGAAAAAAAAAAATGAATGAACTTCATTAAAAAAATCTCTATTCTCTAAATTTTAAAACAATTTAAGCACAATTACTTTTTAGCATTAACTTTAAATTCAGTGGATTAAATGCAAAAAAATATCCCAAAATAAGATTTCTTTCAATAAAATTATCTTTCTATAATAAATTATATGTTTTTTTTACTTATATAATATTTAACGAAAGGATTAAAAACAAAAGAACTTTCAACATATATCCCTCATCATAAATCAAAGTTCAAATCTGTTTTTAAATATCATGACAAATGATGTCACAGTATTTCTTCTGCATCTAGTCTCCCTTAGCTGAAATTATATCACGGAAGTAGAGTTTATTATCTTTTGTACGACATTCAAATGGAACGATCTAAATCTTTAAATATATGAAATCTATTCAAAGGAAGAATTTTAATCAAATGCCCTGGCTGGTTTCCAAATGAAATTGCATCATAAATTTATTTGAATAATTGAGTCTATATATAGTTTATATGGAGTAATGAATGTTGTGGAAAATTAGCAAGGGGCCAAGTAGTATGAATTAAAATAAACGATGTTATACGGGAGGAAATATCACTTAGGATGAATTTTAATTGCAATAAAAAAATTTAATTTTAATAATTAAAATATTAGAGGACACAATATTAAAAGAAAATCTATGTAAAACAATTCCACACTATTATACTTTTTTTCGCCATTAAACGGAAAGTTTACCATTCCATGCGATTCGTTGTCCAACTATACCTGATAAATAATTAATGTCTTAAAATTTGCTTTAATAAAAATAGTTTTTTCTGTAAGAAATTTAAAAAAAATAGTTTATATACATTTAACATATTTATGAACTAATGGTATTATTTTAAATTTACCTCAAATTGCATATTTTTGTATGTGTTTTGTATGTATTTTTGCATTTTTTGTTGATAGGAGTATTGTATGCATATAGAAGTATTATATGTATTTTTGTATTTTTGTTGTTTTGTTGAATTGAAAAATTTCATGCTAAAAAAAACTGAAATTTGTTTCCATACTTATCGTTTCCATAGAACTTCTATGAAATGGCTGATATCATTGACATTGTAATGACTAGTTGTCCTCAGACAATAGATTGCTTTCGAAGCCATTTACAATCCTCTTCACTTCAGAGGCGTAATATGTTTGGATTATCTTTTGATGTAATTTATTGCTTCTGATTGCTGTTTTGTTCCTTTTCTTGATATTCAATTGCATTTCTGCCATTCGCTTGGCGTCACGTTCTACAAGTACCGAGTGATTGTGGCGATTACAATTGTGATATATTTTCGTGAGTAAATCACTAGATCGATGTGATTTAATTACATTTTTATGGGGGGATTAAGAATAAAAGTTTGATATTATGAAACAAAACATATCGTATCATATCATATACATATCGAAACATCGTATATAGAAATCAAACAGTGATATATACAAAACATGGAGGAGATATCAGAGAAAGCTGAAATGATTTCCATTGCAACCTGTTTAAGAGTCATTAGATTGATCTTGACAAACTTGGAATAATTTTGGGTAGTCAAGTCATTGGAATGATCTTGAGTAGGTAAAGCACACCAAAACAAATTAATTTTATGCATAAACATTTAAACCGAAACACTTGTAAACATGCAAGTCCAAAAAAGATTCAAAGAAGGTGTGATTTACAAAATATGTATTTAAATAATGCATGGGTAAGGGTACAAATTTCATCTCTCAAGGATATCGCATATCACGATATCCTTAAGAGAGGAAATCCTTTCTATTCCAAACTATTTTAAAAGGTCATTAGACAGTATTGACAAACTTAAAGGGTAAATAAGACATATTAAAACAAATCAATTTTATATATAAACATATAAGCTGAAGCATCTTGTGCCATACAAGAAGATTTAAGGGCCTTTCATTAAGTCCGAATTTGTATATCACGCTAATACATCCTGTAAATGAAACTCATAATGCACCCAGCTTTAAAGCTCCACTCACAAAAGTGGAAAGTGTATCCTCTCCTTCTACTGAAATGTTAATAACGACATCGTCAACATCGGTCCAATTTCCCAGCACCTTTTCCGGAACAACTCCCCACTTTGCGGCTGCTCTGATTAACGGTGGCGCTTTTAGAGCCTTTCTTTGCAGTAGGCGTACTTCGACGCTAACTCGGTCCAAGTGAGTGGTAAAACAGATCATTTGTAACACCCCTCGCCCTCAGGCCTGTTAGAGGGAATAGGGATCGTTATTTGCAAAAGACCGAGGACAATTGTCCTGGGAAAGATGCAGGTGTAAGCAAGGGGGTTTGAAAGAAAAATTGCGCAAACCAAGCATTAAGAATTGGTGTGTAAGTTAATGGCTGGTTACATTTAAGTTTCAGATTATAATAAACCCCTTTTTAGTTTACATAATACACCTCCTAAATATCTTGTTTCAGACAGAAATTGCCTGGTTTTTATCCCACCTAAAGAGTAGGATTGAACTAGGTTTTTTTTAGGCATATGGACTGAAAGATCAAACTAAAAAGAAGAGATAATAAAATGTCAGTCACTAATTTGATTGAAGTTTATGCTGCATGTATGTCCTCACAAGGATTTCTGTTTGTGTAGTACCGTAACTTTTATTTAATTTGGATCTTATTTAATTATCTGATTAGGAAATATTATGAACAGAAAAACTATTGCAGATCCGAAGCAAGACTGAAAAGAACCACGCCAAAGTCGCTCAAAAATAAAGGCCATGTTGACTGTTATCTTGGATTACCGTGGTGTGATGCATTATGAATTCCTTCCGCTGGACCAAACTGTCAACATGGAATATTATTTGAGTGTTATGCTTCATTTGCGTGAAGTTATTCGCAAAAAGAGGACACATTTATGGAAAGACATCTCTTGGTTTTTGCATCACGATAATGCGCCAGCTCACTGTTATGCGCCATCTATATTAGAAATCATCTGTTATAGTACGAAGAATAAAATTTAAAAAATGTTATGTTAGAACTTAACAAAATAAAAACATATGAAACACTTAAGAGAGTTTGAAGGCTTTTCCCCTCTTCACGATAAGTTTAATCAGATGTCTATCAAGTGTTGTGTTTAAACAGGCATTTTCTTTGATACACGACACAAAATATTATTAGATTATAAACATGTGTGGCTCGGTGGTCTAGGGGTATGATTCTCGCTTTGGGTGCGAGAGGTCCCGGAGTTCAAATCCCGGCCGGGCCCTTTTCATTTTTTATTTTATTAAATTTACATTTTTGATCAAAATCATTATTTTTAGAATTCCTTATAAATCTTTCTTTCTTTTTTTTTTGTTAATATCAAGTCAACAATTAGATATCATTTTTAATTAATTTGAAGCATTCACTTGTAATTTCAAAACAAATAAAATATTGAAATAAAATGACAAAAGAAATGCAGAATTAGTGTCGCCATGCTCTTCCAGACTTCCATAAAACATTCGGAAGGTATTTCAAATATTATCTCAAGTGCAGAAATCTTCTTTCTTTTTTTTTCCTTCTAAGCACTTCCGTTTTTACTCTCTCTGAGAGGTAAAAAAAAAAAAAAAATCAAAAGAAAATCAAAGAATAGAATCTTAACGGAGCTTTTACTGTTTCTCAGATAATGATGTTTTGTGTAGAAGAAGAATTCTAGTTTTAGAAGTCGAAAAAAAATATTTCTGAATTTTTTTCACTGTGGTTTTCTTAAAAGGAAACTTTTCAAAAGAAAAAAGCAACTGGCAGTTCTTTGTTCTAGTAAAAATACATCAGGTTAAGTTTTAAAACAAGGTAATGTGCAAAAAATTAATATTTAAAAAAAAATATGTTTAGTAATAAATACACTAGTATATGTCTTGAATCTTATTGATTTATTAGAGATTAGATTACAGAATAAATATATCGCAAACACGCATGTAACCATCTTTCCTCTGATATGCCAGCAAAGCCAACTAACACCGCAGGAGAGAGTGCTCAATAGAAATGGTTAGTTGGCCTACACACCCTCATCCGAGAGAAAGTATATTTAGCTCAATCCTGCTCTCCTGCAGAGAAACGTTTAATATACGTGTATTTTGCTTAACAGTGTGCATAAGCCAAGGTATTGGCTAAAAAACTGTTACATTTCCCAAAGCTCTTACTGTTACCTTTTACTCGTAATTTTGTTTTAAATATTGTGTCTATTTGCGTGGTGCGTGTGCGTGTAAATAAAACTGTTAGGCCTGAAACATGTGCCTCAAGTAGTCCAACCTAACCACCATTAATACAGCATCAAAAGTATATTAGAATGTTATATGTAAATGTTTGAATAACAGTACACTGAAAAAAAAAAAACATTAAACAATTCTAAAAGCATTGGGCCACCATGAGACAAGTTAATGCTTCCTGAAATTAATAACGAGCCTATATATAAACATAATGATTCATTATAATTTGATGAATGAGAAAATCATGTAATTTTAAGCTGATGAAATATACATATATTTTTATTGATTACTAACTGATTAAATCAAAATTATTTCCTAAAAATGTAAAATTACTTTTTTTATATAATGATAAACTTTATGATGATCAAACTCCATACGAACAAAAATACTTCGAACTGGATATGATGAAAAGAAGAATGAGAGGTGAAACACCCTCCCAAATCACCTCATTTAAAGTGTTTGCTTTCAAGAATGAGGCGACGGTGAACATTGCCAACTTGTATAGTCCTCTCACATTAACAGTCAAGCTCTTTTGCTGGAATTTTCCACAATTTCTTTTGATAGGACATGCTTATTTGGACAAATACCCTTAAAAATAATGCATACATATTTGGAAAAAACCTCTAAAAATAGTACATGCATATTTGGATAGTACTACTAAAAATATGACCTGCACATTTAGACAGATACTTCTAAAAATAGAACAAGCATATTTGGACAGATACCACTCCTGGATTCTCATCGTCTGTTCAAGAGCTCTTTGCGACATACATTATTGGAAAGAGAATGCCTAATTTTCAACAAATAATAAATTGTGGATAACCTTTAATATGTTACCTATCTTCTTTTCTAGTGACAAATGGCCACAGATCAAAATTCATGCCAATGAAGAAACAGCATTTTATGATCATCTTATAACAGGAGGGCCAACAAAGAAAATTTATTCAAACATAAGTGAATGAAATGCAACTTTTTTTTTCTTGTATCGTCAGAGGAAATCTGATGTTTCTAGATAACAAGGAATTGAATTAATCCATGAAATTTATTTTAAGCTAACTTGAAAAGAAAACTATAACCACATATACCAATACGTAATTCAACCTAATACGAATCTCTCTTGCTGGGTTGGAAGATTTTCGACAACAACATTTTGCATTCATTCCTACACAAATACGTAAGACCAATCATTTTTAAGGAAAAGATAAAATTATTTCCCTTGTCCTCCTTTGGATTTCCAAAATAAATTCGAAAGATATTTCAACATTATTCCTTTTTCATGAAATGTTCTTTATTCTTTTCAGCCGTACGTTCTTCTGTTCCCATTTTGAGCACGGAAAGAGATAGAAGTTTGAAGAAATGAAATATTTAAAGGGGAAGATTTATTTCTATTTCGAGATAATGATGTAAAATGAGAAGGTGGAATTTTTTTTTCGTTCATGCAACAGTAAAATGTTTTGGCATTCAATTACGTTTGGATATATATGTATTTCGTATTATTTTTAATGGTCTTAATATCTTTAACAAAAACCAATGCCATACATTAATGTATTATTTTTATATTTATAATGTGTTTTTTTACTAAGATAGAATGATGGAAAATTATAACATTAAAGTAAACATTTAAAAGTTTTTAACACTTTTATTTTTATATCTATTTAAATATTTAATAATCATTGAATATTTCCCTTTTCAGCATAATCTGATTAGCAAAAACTTGGCAATAAAATTTCTAACAGATATTACAATAAACATTGGATTTTGGTAAATAAATTAAAAATAAATTTTTTAAATTTAATAATAATTTAATTTGTTAATATTTATTTTAAATATTATAAATAAAATTTGTTTTTAAAATTTGAAATATATTTGTTAGTAGTTTATAAATCTACATATAAAAAATAAATGTTTCTATTTACAATATTTCAATGTAATTTTAAAACTATAACAATGTTTAATTAAATTAATATTCTTTAATCTGGAGCTTAACCGAAAAAAATTATAAACGTATTCTAATGAGTTTTTTTAATTAAACAAAAACTATCTTCAGATTCATGCGAATGACTGAAATATTTGGGGACATCTGGCACCATCGGTTGGTGAGATTTAGAAATTTTCTTTAATTTAAAGTTATTTGTTACAAAAATTGTTCATTATTTTATTTAAGAAAATTGTTAAATAAAACAATTAAGTTAATTCTTTCAAATAGATTATTTTCAAAGATTATGTTATGTTCTTTTATAAATATTTTCTGTTATAATAATAGTAATAATTTTGTAATAGTTTTTACATTTATAATTCAAATAATCTATTATAGAAAGTTATTTAGTTATTACTTTCTAAATGACTTCTATTTATAAATAGTTACTCATACTAATTTTTTTTTACAGTTTAATAAATTATAATTATTAATCTTTATTGGAGTTTTTCATTCACGATTGAGATTTCCTCTTTGTCCGTTCAACCTCTTTCTTGACATTTTTCTAAATATATTTACCACATTATCTTGGATATAATTCTCAATAATTATTTTTTATCAACGTGCTTATTAAAAATGGAAAATAATAGGAAAAATAAAATGTGTTACATTGTATTTATGTTTATGGGCATGTTTATGAAAGTGTAAGGAAAATGGATTAAGCGCTGTCATAGATTTATTGCATTGGATATGATCACTTTTGAAGGTGACAAGAGTAATGTTAATGAAGGAATGTTAAATATACTTTTGCTATATCATAATAGACGCGGTTGCATGCATGAGGACTTTGTTTCAAATCTACTGGTGGACTATGTTGCAGTCGTTGCTTTCAGAAAAAGGAGACTAGATGTAAATCATTCAGATCAAGGTTACTTAGTAAGAGTTTTATGGGTTATAAAATCCTCCCAGAAGAAAATTTTATTATTTCATTGCCTGAAGCTGTGTTGTTCGTGATATCTATTATCAAGCCATTGTTGTAAAATAGAAACAAAAAAAAGATAATTAATATTAACCATATTGATCATTTATATTTAAATATGAATCTACAGAACATATTTAGGATTTTTAAACTGAATTCTAATTTTCTATTTACCCATTTTAATTTATACCTAACAAAACGTACTACTTTACATTGATATTTACTGAATTCTAGTAATAACTAAATTATATTTTATAGTCAAAATAAAATAATAAAAATAGGATTATTTAGAACAGAGACTCAAGCAATGGAATTTTACAATGAAAAAACTTCACAAAAATGTGAAATATTTATGACAGTTAGCTCACGTAGGTTAAATGTCCAATATTACCTACAAGCATCAAAGAACTTTAAATTTCTGAAGCTTTTATTTTAACAGTTAATGATATAACTTAAGTAACACAAAATAAAGCTCTTATTAATAAAAAATAGATATTTTTTATAAATATAAATATCTACACCTTTAAAGTGTAATATTTAATCTTAAAAATTAGCATATCATATTTTTCAATTTAAGAAACGTTATTTGAAAAGTATACACAATGCAACTAATCCATTGCAAAATAAATAAAAGGAGAAGGATGACAGATAATAATCCATCGAAAACGTGACCTGCATACATGTGCAGAAAAAAATATTTTAGAGTGAATGTAACATTTCAGCATCTTGTATTCATTCCAACACAGATATGTAATTCAAATCACCGTCTAAATGAAATGAAGTAAAAAAAAAAAAAAAAAAAATAGAATTATTCTTTCCATACCCTCTTTCGAAATTTCAAAAAAATACCCTGCAGATTTTTAAATATTATCCTTTCCTTACAAAGTATTCTACTAGTTCTATTCTAAAAGATAATTGAAAATGTAAACACAAGTAAAAAAATTTTTGCAGGGACAAAATCCTAAAAAAAACACTTTTTTTTAATTCCTTTTCTTGATAATGATGTTATTCGAGTTCTGATAAAACTACTTTCTGAATCAGACTGTTCAGTTTCGTGTTTATAGGTTTCTGTGGCATGTATAAACAATTTTGCTTTATACATCGACGTTTTTAATATAAATAATTACATACATTATGGTATTAAATAAAGCTTATGTACTTTCCATTTATCCTTATTCAGAAAATAGTTTAATTTGATATCAGATGTTAGTATTAGCAACATCAGGTCCCGGTGGTGCCATGGATGTTTATAGTGGTTCGGAATCCACTTTAAGCCTAGGTCCCAGTCACATATGACTGCAGAGCAGTACGAAGCCTTCTACCTACGGGCGCTTCATCAAAAACAAAAGCTGCCCCCTTTCCTTTAACCATCAATCCACACAGGTTCGTGGGCTTATTCTAGTCTAGATGTTCACAAAGTGGGGATAAGAAACAACAACATAAAAAAAAATGCTTTTTTCTTATTTGCTAAAATTTAACAAAATATGCAATACCAAATTTGAACATCAGTGATATTTCTGTTCACAATGTATTTTTTAATAACAAAAGAATAAGCTAACTTACAAAAATAATCATTTAAACATTTCTATCGATTAATGTATCCAGTGAAGAAAGAAAAAACACACTGATCATTTCCTTTCTAATTTTCTACAATTTGAAAACAAAACAAGATACAATAATAACTGTTTGAATTAGGGTTTAGCAAAAAATTTATCATTACGGTAAATAAAAAAAAACTTAACAGTAGGTATTTTTCTTTCTATATTATTCCACTTAATGGATTTTCTGTCATTATCTTCTGCAAGCGTCTCCTTTTATATTTCATTCTTTTCAGCCATTTAATTATAAAATTATACTTTTTATCACGATGTTCTCCAAACTGAGACATATTGATCTGACTCCATTGACCCTAGCTAAATGATTTACCTTTTAGTTTTACTATCCTAAAATGCCACTGTTTTATGGTTAAATTGCATAATTCCAGTTATTTCATAAAACAGATCAAGAAAGCATATTGCATATTTGTTTAAAATTATTAAAACGTCAGTGATATTTTAGTTTACAATGTAATTTTTAATAAAAAAAAGAATAGGCTAACTTACAAAAATCGTTTAAACAATTATATCGATTAATGTATCCAGCAAAGAAAGGAAAAACACACTGGTCAGGTTTTTTTTTTTTTTTTCTATAATTTCAAAACAAAACAAAATAAGTTAATAATTTTAAGTGTTTGTATAAGAGTTTAGAGAAAAAAGTAAAGTTATTATGGTAAATAAAAATATTAACAGTAGGTGTTTTTTTTTTTCCATACTATATTTCATTTTTGGAATGGATTTTCTGTTATTATCATCTGTGTGCGTATCCTTTTATTTTTCATTCTTTTGCAGCTATTTAATTATAAAATTATACTTTTTATCATGATGTTCTCCTGACTGAGACATATTGATCTCAATTGACCCTAGTTAATTTATTCGTCTTTTAATTTACTATCATAAATGCGACTGTCTTATAGTTAAAATTGCACATTTCAGTTATTTCACAAAATAGATAAGGAATTCTGTCAAAATCAATGATAAATTGTTTATTAAGCGCAATGTTATTCTATAAGTTAACAATGTAATGTTATATGGTAATTTATAAACTCAATTTATCTGCATTCTGCATAACACAAAAATATTATTTGTAAATAAATCCTTCATAAATCTAAAGTAAATGTAACTAAAGTAAGTACATCCTGCATAAATTCTTATTTTTAAAAAAGCACATTTTTGTTGTTACTTTTTTTTTAATAGATTATTAAACTTTATAGAAAAACAATAAAAATTTCTAAATTAAAATAACTCTTTTTTTTTTCTTACTATTTAAAAACATCACAGCAATTTTAACTTTTTGTAAAAATTTGCTACAGCTACAAAATTAAAAACAATATATATTTGGATATTTGGTTCAGAAAGTACGCTATTTTTATTACTTGTGAACTTATTTCAGAATAACGCAACTAATATTGTTGTAAAAGATAACGAAACAATGTAAATATCTGAGTAAATCACTAAATAAAATGTTTCATAAATAAAAATAAAAACTCTTGAACAGGTATAAGAAAAATTATTTACCAACGTAATTTTAATTTAAAAGTGATTGGATACCGAAATCCTTTTTGTGCATCGTGCATATAAACTGAAAACAACCATTTCAAGAAAATAAGCATAAAAAAGTCTTTATTCGAAATTGCATCAAATTGAGAGATGGAAAAGAATTCGTATTACGTTCGTTGAAAGCAATATAGATATGTTTCTTTCGAAATATCGAGTTTTATTTATCTTTCCATCCAATAAACTCTGAGGAAAGTAATCATAAGAATGTGCCTTTTTCTTTATTTTTGAAAAATATTTTTTATTTATTTAATGGAGCATTTTTATATTTTTAAATAAGAGCACGGTTTGATTTTTGAGAAGAATTTCAAATTGGATTTCTCAAGAAGATGCTATTTTATTATTTCTTGCATTTAAATGGAATTGTGTTTCGTCATTTCCATGTATATATATTCAATATTTGTGTTGATGTTGTATAAATTTCTATTTAGTATCGAGTCAGATGAAGAAGTGATATTAAAATAAAGTTGTAATATTTGACTTTAGTACAGAATTTAAAATGCAATAAAAAACGGCATTGAGAAAAGGGGAAAAATGGATTTAAAAAGTGAATGTAAAGAAATATTCACACAACCTTTCAAACAACATAAAAATACTGCAAAAATTTAAAAAAATACTTTTGAAATGTACTTATTTAAGAAAATGTTATTCTCAAATTAAGTTTAATATTTTAGTGAAATTTTATTTCTATTTAGGTGGCATCAATTCACTAATTTTTCTGGGGGAATACAAATGAAAAATTTCTCTTAATTGTTAAAAAAAAAAAAAGAAGCTCAAATAATAAATATTATATATATATATATATATATATACACACACACATGATATATATATACATATAGGATTTTATTAGTGTTAAATAGTAAGTAAGTATTCGCAGTTGTCAGTTCCTGACATGCTGCTTGAAATTCATGTGATCATTCTTGTGCTGAAATCAGGTAGGCTGAATAGAAAGGAAGCGATTCATAAATGATGGTGGATAACTTATTGTTAATAATACGACGTTAAATTTCATATTAACATTATATTAGTTAACCATTTTTGAAAATAAGCAAATAGCAATGGTGTTTATGAAAGACATCTAAAAAGACATCTACCGAGTGTCGTGTTTTTTTTTTCTTAATTTTGCTAGATATATTTAAAAATTCATTAAAAAAATTAAATTAAAAAAATTTCTTTAGATACCAAAAGTTGTTGCAAAATGCATGCAATTTTCACGTCAATAATGTACTTCAAAATACATGCAAATCAAATAAATTATATTTTTATATAAGCTTATATATTCTTAATTGTATTAAATATGTTTAAAAAATTTATTCATGTAAATATTGAAACAATTGAAAAAAAGGTTTAAGGCAAAGACGTTGGAGAGGAATCGTATCTTAAGTTTAGGAGACAACACGTGCATAACTTTACATTTAGCAGAAATACACTGATATTCTTTGTTTCTGAACTTGCTCTGCCCTTTTCGTTCTCTATATGGAAAAAGTCGTGGTGTAAATTATTTTTTAAAAATATTTTCTATTTCAAAAAAATTTAAATCATGGAGAATGATACATCCCTAAAAAGAAATTTAAATGGTCGAAAAAAATTATTTAATGTCTTCCAATTTATTAAAAGGATTTAATTAGATTTATAGTATTTTTTTTTTTTACTTCCTTAACTTAACAATATAATATTGACTTTGCAGGTAATACAAACTTAAGTCAGCAGTAAATAGATTTTTTTGAAGAAGTGAAAAATGATTCTCAGAACAAATATATTATAAGGAATTAGCAAAAATATATATGGAAAAAAAAAATACTATTCTATGGTAATTGTAAAACAGCATAAAATTAATTGAGTCAACATATATTTGACAAAAAATGTTTTCAGGCATGGATATATAAAAGAATTACTAATAAGCAGAAAGGATTTAACTAATAATTTCTGTGTTTTATTATTACAAAAATAAACCCAAATTCTAACTAATTATATCAAATAATAAATTAACACCATCGAAAATAAAACCAAATTCTAATAAATAAAAAAAACAACAAATTAAATTCAACAAAAATAAAACCAAAATCTGAACTAATATATTACCATGGATCATGTTCTTAATTAATTTTATATTTTTTTTTTTGTTTTCACAATTTATACAGAATTAAAAAATGTGATACACATTTTCTTAGTTTTATATTTCTGTGTGCTATTAGAAATCATCAGAAGTATTGGAATTTCGAGCCAAAAGATTTATAACGCTAATCTATTTTGTGGTACAAAAAACACCTGCCTCCTTTTTTGAGAGCAGTATTATGTAACTGAAAGAAACTTCACAAACATAAACAAACGCTTTTAAACAGCTGTTTTGTGTTACAGGAAGAACTGACCGGAGAAACATGATAACATTGAATTCGTAATAAATTTTTAATTATGACTTACATTAAACATGTATTTTATTCTTTTATATTCATATAAATATTAGTGATATTATTTATATTTTTACCTAAAAAGCATTTTTTTTTTTCCTCCATTTTTAAACATAATAAATTTTTAACAAATTATAAAAAATATGATTCAATTTCTTCAATAGATTTGTACGACATGAAATTGTTGTTAAATCATTTTAATATTTGTTTATTTTACAAAATTTTACTGTGAATTAAATAATTATTTAAAAAAATTATCATTTATGATGCGAGTTTCATTTATGAAATTAGATATATTTTTATCAGAACATTTATATAATGCAATAATAAAATACTTTTAAATATAATTAAATTATTTTTATACTTAATGAAATACATTTTAAATTAAATATTTTTAATGCAAAGCTTCGTGCATCTTTATAGAAAAGAGTACTTGAAATGTAATTCAATATACTTAAACTGCAATGTAATTATATTAAATACGTAACAATATGAAGTAAAAATTATATTTAAATTAAATTTCTTTGTCAATATTTCTTTCATCTTTTTATTTAAAAAAGGAAAAATAAAAGCTTCTTCTTCTCTAAATATTATAGAGAAAAATTTTGCAGCATTATAATATATTTTACAGCATTTATATATATATATTTTTTTATTATTTTTTGTTATTTCAAGTAAATGAAATTGTTTTCAAAATGAATATGACATCTTTCTAAAAGCTCTTGGGAATCGGAAAACAAAAACGAAAACATTGTCAACTTTGATGCTACACAGAAATATTCAGAATAAAGAGCCATCGAATAACAACGAATTCTGTAAATTTAAATGCCATTTAAAATTTATTTTTTTGTGAAGAGTAATTAGGAAAATTCTCTTTGGTTTATTTTATTGAGAAAGAAAGGCAGGCATATAACAATCAATTGCAATAATGACCTCTCACAATATTACTAGAATTTTATTTGTTAGTTTTCTTTTAAATGTTAATGTTTTTTTTTTTTTTAATTTAAGTTTGCTAGAATTATTATTTCCTCGTTTTATTTTGAATGTTAATGTTTTATTGTTAAATATTTTTTTTCTTCTTTTTAATTTAAATGCCAATAGCAAATAATAATGAAAATGTTATAATAATGAAATATTTTTTATTTTGTAATATCATATGGTAAAGTGTTTATTAGCAATATTCAATTAATATTTTAGAATGAAAGAAATACTTCAAATATTTAGAAAAAAAATTACAATTGTTAATTTATTATATAAAAGATTTGGAAACAAGATAAAAATATATCAATAAATATTTTAAATTGAGGAATTTAAAACTTTATATAATATAAAATGTGTGTCTAAAAAATTAATAATATAGAGTTCTAAAACACTCATCTTCAATGCTTGCTTTTAAATTAATTTTTGATAAGGAATGTAGAACAAAAAATGTTTTTTAAAAATAACGATATTGTTTGATTAATATGAATTACTATAAATTTTAGATATTTTTTTTTTTTTTATAATTATTTAATTATTTAGCATAAATTTATTTTTAGTAAAATTAGTAATATAACACTATGCATGAGATATGTGCGTGCTTGTTACATTGTTTAATTCCTTTTTTTTTCATTTTGTACTCATGAAAAACAAATTTAATTTTTTTTTTATTATTTTTATTTCAAATTTAAAAAAACTGTATTTTACATATAGATATTTTGCAGAAATTTCAAAAAACGGAAATTCACCCTTTTAAATAAATATGATAAACAACATAAAAATATTAATATTAAATTAAACAAGCTTAAAACTTTTAGTTTTATTTTTATTATAAATTTTCTTCAAAATTAAATTGTTAAATATTTATAGATTATTTTTACATTTTACTATTTAAAATATCGCAAAATTGATATCGCAATATTCATTTCAATACAATGAGAAATATATATTTGCCCATGACAAACAAAACTTTGTAATGGTATTTTATATGTTATTATTTTACTATTAAAAATAAATTAAACATTTATGTGTAGTACTTCGTTGATAATATTTTAATATAGCTTTGATAAAATATGAATTATTCATTTGACATGCTTACTAGGGTAAGCCATTTTTCCACATTAGAAAAAAATATATTAACCCTAAATTCATTTAAAATTTTACATTTATGTTTAGACTTCAAAATGATATATATTTAATGATCAAAATTATCAATTTTTGTGTAGTTGGTTTATGTAAACAATGTTTGCATTGAAAGTCGAATACTTTCGTATCCTGTTTCACGTGAAAGTGATAAAAATAAGTTTCTGGTTTGTATTTCAGACAATGTCAACAAGTTTAAGTACTGTTTATATCCCTTAAAAATATAGGAAAACTTTATGGGAACTTTTCTATAATAATAACTTAAATAAGGAAAATCTTGTTCGTTTAGAGATTTTGTTAAATATTGAGAGTTTTTAAAAAAATAAAAAATTAAGTAACATTAAAAAGAAAAACGGAGTCAATAAATGTTTTTTTTTTTTTTAAAGAAGACAAATTTTTCGAGCTGAACTCTACTCTATCTCTCAATATCAACTTTAAAAGAATTCAAAGTGATTTTCTCTCGGTTGCAACAATGACGACATCAGGGTATGGGAGACTGGACTTAAATTATGAGAAGTATTTTGCAAGTTCATGGACAAAACTTAAGAAACAGAAAGGTACTCATGATTGAAAGATGTAGAATAAGATATAGAACAATTTCTATTCAAATCAGAATTTCCTTATCTATATTTCTATCCATGAAGAAATTAAATTTGTTTTGAAATAAGTCTAGGAATACTTTTAAAGGTTAGTAATATTTCTGTGAAAAGAAATCAAAATTGTTTATCCTAGGTTACCCATTGTTACAAAAATGAATTTGAACTTGAATGGATGAAGAAAAAGTATTTTATTAACGATTGAAAACTTTAACATGATATATATAGGGAGAGTGTGATTTAATAGAAGGAACTGAAAAAAAGTCTGAATATTCGTTTATGTTTATAAAAGTTAATTTAACTATCACTTACAGACATGTCTGACTGAATTGGGGTAGTGCTTCTTGTGTTATTGAGCAATTGATTCTTCATAAATTTCTAGAGCTGTTAAGTTTTATTATACTCCTGTCGATAGTTCTTATGGGGATTCTGCACGTTAGGGTTCCGACTTCGCCAAATCTCTTTTTACTGCACCACATGCAATCTCAAAACCATAGTATTTTATAACCACATCGGTCATTTTGTTTTGCTTAGGAGGAAACTTGGTAAGGAAAGAAGAAATCGGAAAAGGAAAATTGCCAAATAAACAATCGGAACCCTATAGTGCAGAACTATTCTGACGAAGTACTTCATAAATTTCTCGTGCTATAGAACACTGATATACTCATACTATGTGTTTTTATACAGCAAAATATGTTCACACATGATAAATTTAAATTCATAAGATAATTTTAGTTTTTTAATTACATAAAAATCAAAACGAATCTAGATTTCTGTTATTTCAAAATTTAATTTATTCTGACATATCAGACATTTCTACCATTTCGAATATATTAATTTTTGCGCAAGGCAGTATTAGTAAATTTTTTAATATATTATGTATTTTTAAAGTAAATTGAAAAGAAAAGTTTAAAAAAATCAACTTTAATTATTAATTTTTGTGCGAAATATTTTGCGAGTTCTTTTACAAAATTAAATTAAAAAAGTATTCATGATTGAAAGAAATAGAATTAATATTCACACGAGAATTTCCTTGTCTATATTTTTAGATATGAAGAAATTAAACATGTTTTTGAAATAAAGCAATTTTAAAGCTAATAATATTTCAGAAAAAAAAAGAAAACAAAATTGTTTACTCCAGGTCTTATTTAGATATATGACTGCATTTCATACTTCAAATAAACGAAATTGTTTTCGAAATAGCAATGAAATCAAACTAATACCTTCGAGATTTGAAAAGAATTGTTTATTTCGAACCTCGCGTTCAAAAAAAATTTAGAGCAATAGTGAAGATAGAAGCAGAATTACCAAATAACAAGTTAGATAAATCAAAAATGACACCTAATTGAAGATTTGTTTTCGCTAGGAATAGTTAGGAAAATTAATTTGTTGTTAGCTTTATTTTACAGAAGCAAAATAATGATCGCGATTATAAAATTCGATTGCACAAATAGTACAAAATTTCTAAAAATGTTAATGAAATTATAATTTGCCTTTTTTTTTTTAGTTTGTTTATGTGGGGGCCTCATGGCCGAATGGCTAGCGCTCTGGCGTTCGCTACCAAAGGTATCGGGTTCAAATCCCGGCTTTGCCCATGGGTGTTGTAGTGGTTCGGAATCCACTTTAAGCCGTAGGTCCCGGTCTAATAGGATCGTAGAGCTCTGCGGGGGCATTGTTACTCCGCGTCCGTGGCTTACCATCAAGTTACACGCGCCTCCTGGGTAGTGCAAAGTGAGTAACATCAGGTGCAGCCCTTATGGCGAAAGATCACAGTCTATTTGCCAGCTGCATTAGAAGAAAAAAAAAGTTTGTTCATGTTTTAGAGGATCTCTTTCTGATTTTGTTTTTGAATAATCAGTAACACGTGGTAATAAACCTATTTATTTTATTTAAAACAGCACATAGCATGGATTATTTAAAGTAACTTTAAATAAATCCCAATTGACTACCGATGCACTTTGAAAAAATTGTTTTAAATTTTATTTGACAAAAAAAGTTAACTATTAATTTGTATTAATAATATATGGGGAAAATTCAGTCAAAAAAATATTGAGGATCATTTATTACTTTTAAAATTGAAGACCTTATTAAATGATAAAAGCACTCGCTCATACAATGTCTTTTTCCGATTGAAAATTATATTTTCTGTTCGTATACAGATTAATATTTTCTGAATACCCTGCAAGTTTTTTGAAAAAAAAAAAAAAAAAAATTTCTAACAGAATATTTTGTTTGTTAAGATTGCGAATAAAATTTTCTGTTCTGATAGAAAATGTTTGTTACAAAACATTTTTTTTATAAGAATAACTATACTTTTTAATTAATTTAGCATAGTTTTTAATAAAATTGAAAGCAGGTGGAAGAAATGATTTTAAAAAAAAACAGAACGATCGTATGTCCTTTGAGTAACTATTTTGCTTTTCGGAATATATTTCTTCGATTCTAAAAATTCACTTAATTTTAAAATCAGATGATATCATAGGTATTAGATATAGAATAGACGTTACAGCATAATATATTAAATATATAATACTTTTTGTTATTTTGCTGATATTATCGTTATTTCTCAGTTTTTTAACTATTTGAGGTAAATATTGTTAATTTATATACTTAATGCAGTAATTATTGTATTACATGCACAAATGCAGACAATTAACGTAATAAATATAATTAATTAATGAATTAAACGCATATTTTCTATCAGTGCAATTTTTTTTTCTTGCATACCATCTATTAAATATGGATGCATTTTGATTTTGTTTTTAAAATGTTTAATATGAATAATCTTTTAGATTATGATTCAAAGTTTTTATCGATATTAATTGTCAGAAAAACAAATACAGAGAAACATTAGAATTTAATTCATATGAAACATTGTTATTTTTAACACGGTGAGTGATAATTTAAAAAATTTTAAAATTAAGATTAGTTATGTTTAAAAATTTAGGGCTTTTTTTTTTACAATTTTACAGTAATAAAGATACTCAAAGTTTTACAAAAATATATTGCAAGAGATTAAAAAAAATGAACTCTATCAAATAAATCCCTTTTAAAGAAATAGTATTGTAAAATCTATGAAATTTCCTTAAGAAAATCTTTATCGTACAATTATTTTTCATGCTATCACTTTACATTACTACAATGACAAAATAATAATAATATATGTAAGATATGCCACGTTTCTAGAAGTCCCGATGCAGACAGGTTTGTTAAGAAAGAACACGAATTAAGAAAGAATTCGTCCTTTGTGCAGAGACTTCAACCGAGAAAAAGGTTTAAACCAATAGAAAGGTTTAGTTTGTGATGAGCATCTAACAAAAATGGAATGATGTGTATGCCATTTGAATTACGTAGAAAAGCTAAGAATAATGCCATATGACATGAATTGCCATTGACACTTCATCTAATTTTTTGAGTAATTAATGAAAATAAAAATATACATATTCTATAAAATTTGGAAGCATTCATTTATGGAATCAGCACGGGAAAAATAGCGTAATTTATAAATGTACTTTCGATATAATAGTAAGTTTATATACAGCATTGTAACATTACAGAAATTACAAAAAAATTTCAGCAGTGAAATATCTATTCCCTGTTGTGCTGATAATCATTAATATGTAATCTAGTTATAAAGGTAGAAAGAACAATGGAGGTATAAATTCTATTTTTAATTTTTTTTTTATTATATTAAGTAGTTATAATTTCATTTGAAAAAACACATTACAAATCCTTTAATTTAAATATAAATATAGGAATCTGTTATTTGAAATTTTACATTAATCTGTTATTATTCTAATTTTACTAATTAAAAAAACTCAATAAATAAGTTTTATAGAGATCACAAAGAAAATAAATAGAAAGTAAGAGCATATAAGGTAGAAATTTGATATTCTATAAATTGTTTCCAAATTAACTTAATTCTGCTAAATATGCAATTTTTTATTTCACTTTAATGATGTGAAATAACTCAGAGTTTAATAAAGTCTTTGGCAGCAAAATTTGAAACTTAATTTAGAGAGTGAGCATCAAGCAGGAATGAAACTGAGGATAAATTATCCACTTAATAGAATTTCTATAGAAGAGTTTTCCCAGGTAATTACAATGTTTAGCTTAAGAAAATGACAGCTGGGATACTTTAAGAGACGGTTAATATTGCCTCAATCTTCGTTTTTGAAAAGAAATAATAATATAATAAAATATACGTTATTTATAATAAAGTAAGAACCATATTATTTTTCTTAAGGTAAAAATCTGAAACATTTTTATATTTTTATATTTTCCAGTTGTGAAACCATAGTTATAAATATTTCTTTAATTTACATCAAGAAACTTCTTCATGCTAAATAGTACTATGATAATCATTGGTATACTTGATTAATTAATAAAACTTTGGATTAAGAAAAAAAATATTAAAGCTGTTGATACAAAATTTTCAAGTTTATTGGAAAAATTACCTCAAGCCTACTGTGAACTAACTTAACTATTAATTTGTTCTCAATAATTATTAGAAATACTTTTCAAAATCTACTTTTAAAATCAGCAAAATATTAACACACTCATATACATTGATATGCTTAAAATGAATACTTTATCAGATATAGAATAAACTTCAAAAAATACTAAAACGGATTCATTTTACTTCTTGTTTATTTAAGGTTTTTCAGGATTTCAAAGATAAAACCTCGTAATTTTCATTTTTTTTTTTTTTATTTGGATCCGTTTCACCCACTGAAGTAAAAAAATTGTACAGCAGCAATATAAATTCATACCTTTTTTTAATTTCTATTGAATTAGGAAATTAAATATATAAGTACAGCAATTTATCAGCTTTTTTAAAAGTAATGTTTTTCTTTTTGTCATACTAACTCCTAAATTATCCTTTTACATCTTTTTAATAGAAAATGTGATATTTTTCTTTTTTTTAAATATTTTATAATTTTTGTTTCTATTTTTACTTCCAAACAGTTTTATTCTTTATTGTTATGAAAAGTTAAGCAAAAATTTTAAAATAATTCTACATTATTAAGTTTCATCCCAAACTCTAACATACTTTTATTACCTTCGTTATTTATGCATATGAATGTGATACTTCATTTACGATATATATTTTTTAAAGAATAAATAATATAAATAATATTTAACACAAAATTTTTATTAATCTAACCAATATGCTCAAATTATCATGGGATTTTTGGCAGTAGCATCGCGTAGAACAGGTATAAATGCGCAGTGCTTTCACAGGGCTTTCATTTCTGTTCAAGTTATTCATGTGAAGAGGTTTTGATGTGATGATGACCGCACGACGGGGAATTAACAGACTTTGAACGCGAAATGTTAGTTGGAGCTAGTCGCATGGGCCATGCCATTTCGGAAATCGTTAGGGAATTCAACAATCCCAGATCCAAAAGTGTGCCGATAGTATGAAATTTTAACATCCCACCATGGACAGCGCAGTGGTCGACCGCCTGCACTTAACGACCGAGACCGACGACGTCTGCAAAGAGTCGTAAATTCTAACAGACAAGCAACACTGCGTCAAATAACAGCAGAAATCAATGTGGGACATACAAGGGACTTGTCTGTTAGAACTGTGCGGAGAAATTTGGCTTTCTTGGGCTATTCCAGCAGAAGACGACTCGAGTGCCTTTACTGACAGAACGAAATCGCTTGCAGCGACTCTCGTGGGCACGTAAGCATATCGGTTGGTCCCTAGATGAATGGAAAACCGTGGCCTGGTCCGATGAGTCACGATTTCAGTTGGTAAGAGCTGATGGTAGGGTTCGGGTGTGGCGCAGACCCCACGAAGCCATGGACCCAAACTGTCAGCAAGGCACTGTTCAAGCTGGTGGTGGCTCCGTAATGGTGTGGGCTGTTTTTTTCATGGCATGGACTTGGTCCTCTGGTGCGACTGGACCGAACATTGACTGGAAACGCTTATGTTCAGCTACTTGGAGATCACTTGCAGCCATTCATGAACTTCATGTACCCAAACAACGATGGGATTTTTATGGATGACAATGCGCCATGTCACCGGGCCACAACTGTTCGCGATTGGTTTGAAAAACATTCTGGACAATTCCAACGAATGATCTGGCCACCTAGATCGCCCGACATGAATCCCATCGAGCATTTATGGACATCATCGAGAGGTCTGTTCGTGCCCAAAATCCTGCTCTATCAACGCTTTCACAATTATGGACGTCTATCGAGACAGCATGGCTCAATATTCCTGCAGAAGACTTCCAACGACTTGTTGTTGAGTCCATGCCACGTCGAGTTGCTGCACTTCGCTGGGCGAAAGGAGGACCGACACGATATTAAGAGGTATACCATGACTTTTGTCACTTCAGTGTATTTTAGTTTCTTTCTCTTATTTTACGTCAATCTTATTTAATGTTTTTATATAAAATTAATTATGATATTCTTAACCATCTTGAATAAATTTTTTTTATTAATTTAACAATAAATGTAAAATTCCACTCAAAATTGTATGTAGATGCTTAATAATAATTCATTTATGTATGTAATAGCTTGTTTCAATAGACTTAAAAATACTTTGCATGAATTGATATATTTCATACAAAATGTTTACAATGGATTATATTTTGATAATATAAATAAACTGTTATATTAATAAATATAGTTGTAATGATCACGGATATATAAAATATTAATTTTAGTAAATCAATTTAGTGCGATTAATTGTAATTTTATTAAATTTCCTATAAGAAATATCTATAAATATTATAATATTTATTATGAAACATATTTTTACAAGCCAGAATGAGATTTTTTGATAGCATTTACAGAAATATTTTCAATTATATTCTTAAACAGCTCCATTGCTCACTTAAATAAAAAGAAAATAAAAACAAGGAATAAGTAATGGAACAAAGTTTTCAATTATGAATCGAAGTTCAAATTTTATCTGCTGACAAAAGAGAGTTAATATCGGAGGCAAAGGAAAATAAATTTGAAAAATGCATTATTTTAATAAAATACAGCAACTCGTGAAATTTATAGCTCGTTTGCATCTTGTGCAAGTTTTATGAATCTGATTATTTTTGAATTTAGGATTTATTAGCAAACAATACGAAAACAAAGGAAAATTAATTGATATTACGATAATTTCATAAAACATCAAGATCAAAGTGAATGAAAACAGGTACTAAATAAATGATACTTATATCAAAGTCAGAGCATTAAGAGAACAAAATTAGAACTTCAATTTTCTTATCAATAGAAATTAAAATGTGATGGTAGTGGTAACTTTTTATTGCTTTACTTTGTGTTTGTTCTAGAATTTATTGTGTTCAGTTTGGGATGGTGGTGTTTGTGAAAGAGAAAAAAATGTTAATCAAAAATTATTTTTTAAGTACTATCAAGAATCGTATTCTAGTTTACAAAATATGGTACGTCATAAATAATATAAAATTTTCTTATACGAATTTAAGAAAATAATTACATTAAACTGCTTTTACTAAAGTTACTATTTTATATGCCCGTGTGTACAATATAGCTTTATTTATTAATAACAGTTTATCTACATTAGCAAAAATGAAATCCATTGTTAACATATTTTATGCACTCTTAGGTAATTCACGTTAATCATGTTTATGTAGATTGAAAACTATTAATTGTATTTAAATGAATAATTTAACTATTCAAGGTGGTAAAAATATCATAATGAATGATCTTAAGTCAACGAAAGTCTGATTTTACAATTTGAAATCACGAAATATTTCAAGTCACTAGGAATTAAATGTCTAGACAACGAGTGCTTGGATAGATGGATGGATGTATATATATTATAATATATATACACTCATATCCATAAATTAAGGATAATGAACAGGCAAAAGAAAGAGGCAATTCGTCGGCCAAGCATATCCCACACATGATTTTCAAGTTGAGTTTCTTTTCCATACGGGTGATATCCTCCAATTGAAGGCATTCGTCTACAATGTTTGCACGGTGAACGGGTCATCCATAAACGATTCCATTCAGAAATTCAGCACCCATGCGCCCCGAAACAAACGTACATGTTGTTCCAGAATTCCCTATAAAGCCTGTTCGTTACTCTGAACATGCAGGTCAGTTCTCGAACCAAGAATAATTCCTCCCCAAAGAGCCATCCTGCACCACCGTTGGTCGTTCAATTTTAACGGGTACCTGGCGCTCTCCATATGAAAGTGCGGCGAGAATCAGATTGACCTGGACTCGTTGTCCACAAATCAGTTTAAATGAGTTGTGGAACACATCTGACAGGCCTATGAGCATATAGAAAGCGTCTGTACACGGTCTGCCTTGAAACTGTTACCGGTAGCGGAAGAGAACTGACGAGACAGGTCTGATGCTGTGCTTCGTTTCTTTTGGCAGTAACTGCTAAATACCGGTCCTCATTCGGCGTTGTAACTCGGGGGCGACCTGTGCTGTAACATCTAATCAGATTACCATCATCTTGGAATCGTTAGCCTAGAGATTCTGGGCGATTCCATGTTCCTCGGATACTTCCAGCTGGAAAAGTCGTCCGATAATTCTTCCACGTAAAAAATCATGCTTCCTTTGTGCCATAACTATGCGGTTATTGCATGAATTAGCGCTTGTGAACAATTTTACTTCTTTGCCACCATTTATTAAACTCTCGTTTTTGTGCGTTATCCGCACCATCTGGTACTGTAATTTGTATATTATTCTTCAAGATGTGTGTGATAATTCTACAGGTGAAATTTTTATTTTAGAGTTCAATTTCTGTGTGATTCTGTATCCTTTAATTATGGACATGAAATATTTAAAAGGAAGTTCGTGATTTTTGTTGATTCTTTTGGAATCATTTACATAAATTGTTATATTCCGATAAAAGCTTTTACTACTTCATTCAATTCTCGTTGGCGTTAATTTTAGTTTCAGCATTGAGGCTGTTTAATCAAAAGTTGCCATTGATCATAGTGATTATATTTCTTTATTTATTGTATGAGTACAGATTTATTCAGTGAGTATTTATATTTTCAAAATCATCTTTTATCAAAATACTTTTTTTTTATTAAAATTTTTGTGTTAGTCTATACTGAATTTGTTTTGAAATCTCTACGTATAAATTTTACAATCTGATTCGTTTGATTACGAAATATTTTAAAAGAATCAAATTTGCTTTTATTTAATGAATACTGTTTAATTATCAATCATTATTTTTCAGTTGCCATGATCGTGGGAAAAGTTACCCGTTCATAAAGTAAATGTTTTTATTTTTTCAATTTGTTCAATATTTTCGGAACGTTTCTTGTTTGAACTTTAAAAAGAACAAAAATTTTATTAAATAATATTTCTTTTAGTCCTTCATCTCTATGACACAAAATTCATTTTGTTTTTATGTAAAATTTTATCCCCAACATACATAAATTTCATTTAAGCTATATATATTTGCACACATATGTAAATAAAAAGAGAATTAACAAGGTTTCAACTAATAGCATGACAATTTTGCATAGCAAAAGTGCACTGTAAACTAAAGGGTACACAATAATAAACTTTGAAGTGCTTCACATTTAGAACTCTCATAGAAGGAAGAAATTGATTCAGATCCGAGGTTAGCATGCTAATCTGCAGCAACGAAAATGAAAATCATTTGTTGCATGAAAACAAAGGATAAACAGCTAGAAATGTATAGGACAGCCAGAAAAGAAAGCAAATATTCATATAAAAATTTGCAATAACTGACTCCAGAAAATCAATAAAACCCAAAATAAATTAGTAGTAATACTTATACAATCTTAAAATTAATTAATTATATCAAACTGAAGATATATTTATTAAGTAATACAAACCCTCAGAATATTACAAATCGTGTCATTTCTGCTAGTTTGATGTCTTGATCCGAGTCAAAAATACATCTCGCAATATATTCCGATAACTTTAATTAGACAAAAATAGCTTCCCATAAGAATAGGTAAGGTATAGGAATATAGAAAACCAATTTGGCAGTGTGGCTGGATTATCTAGCAAAAATCGAGGCATGTAGCAGAAATTCTCATTTTATAATAATAGGGTCATTAAAAGTGAGGTGTCAGACTGCATATAATCAGTATACAGAAAATTTAAATATAGAAATTGTCATTTTATACTTTGTCTTACAGTTTATTAGTTACAATACTGAATATGATATGGTTTTGAAAGACTTCAACTTTCTTTTTGATTATCCATGTGTTTTAACATTTTTTGTTAATTCAGTTATTTTTTAATATTTATATATATACAAAGCTTATCCATGAGGACCTCCATAAACCGTGAAAGGTCAACTACATGGCGATGAAATAAGGACAAGTCCTTTCGAAAGACTTTAGAATAACTGCTCCAAATTTACATGTCACATGGAATAATATCAGGAATGCTACACCCATTTTACAGTTAATGCTAGAAGCTAGCACACTATAACGACTACCATCAAAAGCTTTTCATTTCTGATTGCAGTATTTGCAATGGACGCCGGCATCGAATCCTTTTGATTTGAGTTCTCTTACATGCTACGTATGCTTGTTGTGATTTTTGTGATGAACAATGACAACTTATTTGATGACATAAATATGTTTCGATATTAGTTGAAGTCTAATAAAACTTATTTAATAATAGCAATGAATGGGAGAGATTAAGTTTATTTAATTTACTTATTTAAAATTAATTTTAATTTTGTTTATTGAGGGAATTTAAATTATTTATTTATTGAGTTTAAATTATTATTTTATTTATTTATTTATTTTAATTAAGGATTTAAATTATTTATTTAAATTATATATTATCAATTATTTATTTATTGGGAGGTGATTTAAATTTTAAGTGAACAAACAGCACTTATAACTGATTAGGAATCTTCACTTAAAAAACAAGTTTTTATCTATTTGTCTCTTCCTAATTTTGCAAAGCTATTTCAAGAATTTCACAATGTTTTAAAATGTATCGTCACGTCCTTAGAAAATAAAATCTTTAAAGAAGCACGCGTATTATTTGCTTCAAATCTCCCATCTTTTTAAAACGCGTCATTAAAAAAATTAACTTTTCTCTATCATGGAGGATCCTATTCTATTGCTCGGAAAAAAAAGTTTAATTTGCACGAGAAGATAGAAAAACTTTACATTCAATTTTAAGGTAAAATATTTATGAATCATCCAACCATTAAACCAACAAGCAAACAAGATGAAAGCATTCGGCGTATCTAAAACTGAAAAAAAAAAAAAAGAAAGAAAGTAAAAGAAACTTAAACCTTCAGTTAAGAGCAAACATTCGGATTTTATTTGCTGACAAAAGTGAAGTAATCTGGGCAGAAAGTAGCGAGGAAGAAAAATTTGCATTTGCATTATCTAAATAAAAGACCCAAAATTTTTAAGAACGTATTTTCATTTTGCCCATATATTTAAAATTCAAATATTTTTAACTTCAAAAATGATAAAAATAAAGTAAATAGCAAGAACAATTTTTCAGGTATAGTAAAATAAAAAACTTCCCTAAAGATTTAGTGTATTGATAACAAAATCTATTTTGAGAATTTAAAAATTTTTCTGCATAAGGTTTAAATTAAAAATGGATATTTTATTTACATATATAAATTAATAGGTAGTTAGATATATTGCTTGATTGAAAGTTTTGATTAAACAAATGGTCTACAGACATTTTTGTTGTATTTTAAAAATATATTTAAAAAAGTTAGTTAACCTAAATAATTAATTCATTTACTGAAATAATTTTATAACAAGCCTTTCAAAAGATTTTGCACACATGGCACTTTTTTAAAAGAATTTCAGATATGAAGAAATAATTGAAAATTAGAAAAGATTTTAAAAGGCAATAATTTTAATTTATTCCAATTAATACAATATGGTTTTTGCGTATAGTATTTTTAAATTCCGGAAATAGTGGAAAAACAGTATTTGTTATTATCATAAAGAATTATATATCCTAAAAATGACAGCACCTCTTTAAATTCGTCACCAATTTGAATGCTTAATATTAAATTTTGTATTGAATATTTCAAATATTTATACGTGTGGTGATGAAATATTTTATCTTGGAAATATTCCACAGATAAAATATTTTTCAAATATTTTATCTATGGAATATTTCAAAGATCGTGCAAACATAGAAATAATAAACTTTAGTTTATGTTAGTCAATTACACTGTAAAATTAAAAACTTTATTAATAAGCTTATTAAAAAGTAGATTACCAGTAATTCAAAACCGGAGAGAAAATCATAGAATAAAATGAATCATCAAGTCTAAGATTTTGTTTTATATAAGGCTAGCTGTTTATGCGGTGATACCCCAGTGTATAATTTCCCTATATTTTGCAAAACTTTAGACTATAGGAAAAATTAGCATATCCACTCGACTTAGTTCCTTTGCAGTCAATGTTAGAACCATAAAAGAGAAAACGTTTTTAGAATCAACCAATAAATGAAGCAAACACAATCACTGATACGAACAAAAACTACAGTGGCACTATTTAAAAGAAACCCCTACCATATGCCATACCCATTATATATATATAAAATTTATATATCTCATTATATACATATATATAAAAAATCATATAAACTGCAGAAAATGAACATTTTGTTAGCAATTAAACCATAAAAGTTTTCAAGAAAATCCACCAGGTGGTATGCCACCAGGCCACCAGGTAGCACTAGATACATACATAATATTCAAATATACAAAAAAAGCGAAATTATTAAATATAGGCACTAAAAATAAATTTGGTATTTTTGTATTTGAAAAGAATTCTGAAACAAAATAATAAAATTTTGTATTCTGAAAAAAAAATAGCAGTTTGTATTTCTATTAAAATAGAAAAAGTAGTTTATAACTTAAAATATAATTTCAACCTTCATAATATTATATGTAAATTCGCAAAACTATTATGCTCGTAATTTCTAAAAACCTGCCATAATAAGTTTTGAGAAATTTTTTATTATAACATGTTGTTATTTCTTAACACCATATTAAAATAAAATCTCATCTGATAACATGTTTGTAATAAAATTATAATAGAAAATCTTTTAATAAAAGCCATATTTCAATAAACACCTGTGACATTAAGAAAAAATGTTTCTTAACAAATAAGAGATAATAATATAAAATAAAAATAATAATAAATAAAAATCTAATGTAACTTTTCAAAGAATTCGTAAATACATTATTCATATATTATTATACAAATTATTCTGACGAAATAAGAAATAAAAAACACAGATAAGCCTCTTTAAAACTAAAAACTCCAAACCGAGAATTTCAAAAACAGCTCATTACTACCACAAACATTTATTTGAAATAAATTTCATATTCAATTATTCTAATGTATAAATTCTATCAAAATAGTTTTTTATATCATTTTAAAAAAGACTTTTATGAATTTATTATATAAATAAAGTATAATTAGAAGATTAGAATATTTTTTTTAATATAATCCCATTTTTCCGTAAATACGGATCTGCGTTTAGATATCTCGACTAATTATGTCTCAGGAGATCTAAGACGTCATTTTAAAACTTCTATCTTCATTTCATTTCAGTATAACTTCGTTTAAATAAATGTTTATATACGCATTCACATAAATTAGATTTCAATTCATGGGATTTTATTAAAATTATTTCTGCAATACAGAAAATGTGAATTTCACGCAGTTATATATGAATGTTTATTCAGTGCATGCCAACTATTTTTTTATTTTAATTATTCTTTAGTGTTATACCTGAACTAGACTTATATAAGTGTTCATATCCTTTAGAATTTCTTTTTATGTCGTCGAATAATGACGTAAAAAAATTTGTATGAAGATTCTATCGGTGTGGTTTTTCCCATACACAAAAACAATTTTTTTTTCCTTTATATTTTAAAAATTGATAAACAAAAAAAATCAACTTAATTAAAAAAGTGTTATAAGGGTAGAGGAGAAATACATTTTTCATACACATACATTCTATCGGCCTAATAAATACATCTTGCCTAATAAATACATCTTGTCTAATAAATACATTTACAAAAGTCAACATACACATTAAAAAACTCAACATACACTTGTGTGTATGTTTACTTTTGTAAATGGCTGTATTTATAGTTTTTTGGAAAAAATATAGTTTTTCAGTCTCTGTAATTTCATAAAAGTTCTTATGTAATTATAGAGATTGAAAACTATCATTTTTCATACAGGAATATAAATTGTGTTCACCTACATTTATGTGAAAAAATGGAAGAGTTTTAGACTGTTTAATGAAAAATAATTCATTTAAAAGCAAATCAAATAACACAAAGGCTTACATGCACATCAAGGAAAATGCATGAATTCAGTATCTTAACAACTCGCTAGAAAACAGTTTTTTTTTTTACTTCTAATGGCTCTAGAAACAAACTAAAAACTATTTTTGAAAGCTAAAGGTTTTATCTTTAAAATATAATAAATTTATAATTTTCTTTTCACAGAAGTCGTAATTTGAACGTACTCGGTTACGTGAAATGTAATAATGGTTAAGATTATTATTAAGTGTTTGACTTGGAAAGAAAAAAAAATTGTCTGAATAAATGTGCTCAAGAAAAAAGAAGCCAATGGGCGATAGAGTGCGAATAGAACAGCAAATGCTTGCTTTAACTTCCTGTCATTTTAGAATAGGGATACGTCCTATTCTATTCTACGGTCTACAACCAAAACCCATTTTCTTAATTTTATGCTATAAGTATTAAAACAGAATTTAATTGGTATACTACTCGAAAATCAGGCATGAATGGCCCGTGGATATTACGAGAATATTTTTTAATTTTATTTTGACGAAGATTACATTTTCGAGGTATGTATCAGTGTAAATTTTGTACAGGAAATGTATCATTTAATTTTATTTTTTAACCAAAATTATTATCTTAAATGTTTGATGCCTTATAATCGCGTTTCTGGTAAAAACAAGAAAGAGACAAATTGAAAGAACCTCATTAAAAAAGAATCTAAATTAATCTACTCTAAATTTGAAGAACAACTGATCACTGACAATATCATTTCTTTGGCATTAGTTTTAAATTCAGTGGATTAAATGTAAAAACTTTCAGAAAATTAGATTTCTTTCCATTACAAATTATTATAAAATTCTTTTTATGTTTTTAAAACTTATATACTATTTAATGAGAAGATTAAAAACAAAATATATTTCATCATAAATCGTAAGTTCAAATCTGTTTTTAATTATCATGACAAATAAGGTCACAATAGGTCTTAAATATTATTTTCCACTCCGTGTCTTCATTTCATTTCGCCTAGTCACCCTTAGCAGAAATTATTTCGTGAAAGTGGAGTTTATTATCTTTTGCACTACATTCAAATGGAACGATCTAAATCTTTAAATATATAAAATCTATTCAGAGGAAAAATTTTAATCAAATGCTCTGCCTGGTTTTCAAATAAAATTGCAGCATAAATTTATTTGAATAAATGAGTCCACATGTGGTTATAGGGAATACCAGTAGTAGGGAAATTGGTAGGCTGCCAAAAAGCACGAATTAAAAAAGAACGATGTTATGGGAGAAACAATACCATTTAGAAGGGTTTTCAATTGCAATGAAATGAATTTTAATTTTTTATTAATTAAAGTTCTAGATGATACGATATTAAAAAGAAAAACTATATGAAAAAATATTACATACTAATCATCATACTTTTTTTTCACAGCAGCTTTACGAAGCGTACTATATATCTGATGACCACCATCACAATAATCAGTTTATCAGTTCCTGCCATTAAACCAGAAGTTTACCATTCCATGCGATCCGTGGTCGGACTATCCAAAGGTGAATAGTTAATGCCATAAGATTTGTTTGAATAAAGAGAAATTTTCTGTAAGAAATTTTTAAAAAGTTCGTTTGAATGCATTAATAAGTTAAAATTTTTAATCAAATTTAAATCTAATTTTTAATTCAACGCATAGTTGCAGCACAATAAAATATCAGCAATCTAAAATAGGAATTTTAAGGGCCTTTCATCAAGTTCAAATTTGCATATCCCGCTTATACATCCTCTAAATGAAACTCGTAATGCACCCAGCTTTGAAAATCCACTCACAAAAGTGGAAAATTACGATGTATCCTTACTTTCTACTGAAATGCTAATAAGGACATCATCAACATCGGTCCAATTTCCCAGTACCTTTTCCGGAACAACTCCCACTTTGCCGCAGCTCTGATGAATGGTGGCTCTTTCGGAGCCTTCTTGCACGTAGGCGTGCTTCGACGCTAACTCGGTCGAAGTGAGTCGTAAAACGGATCATTTGTAACACCCCTCGCCCTCAGGCCGTTTGAGGAATATGGATCGCTATTTGCAAAAAGACCGTGGACAATTGTCCTGGGTAAGATACAGGTGTAAGCAAGAGGTTTGAATTTAAAATTGCGTAAACCACCCAAGCATTAAGAGTTGGTTTGTTAGTTAATATATGGTTACATTTAAGTTTTAGAATATAATAAACCCCCATTTAAGTTTGCATTATACTAAATATCCCGCATAAATATATTATTTTAGGGAGAAATGGCCTATGTTTTTATTCCACCAGAACAGTATGACCGAATTCAGTGTTTTAGGCATACGGACTAGAATATCAAACTAAAAGAAGAGATAATAAATGTCCGTCACTAATTTGATTGAAGTTAATGCTGCATGTATGCCCTCACTAGGATTTTTATTGGTGTAGTACCGCAACTTTTATTTAATTATCTGATTAGGAAATATTATAAACACAAAATATTTTGCAAGATCGAGGTTGATATTCATGGTAAAAAAATAGAATAATATGGTTTGTGACATATAGTACACTTCATGAATGTCGATTGTTTCCATAAATAGAGATTTTTGAATACATTACCCTGGAAATACACTTCATTCACATTTATAAATCTTATATTAAAACTTTTTTTGTTTTATCTCTTATTTTCACCGAAGATATAGTCTTTTCAAATCTTTAATTCGCCTTTTTAATATGGATAAATTATTCATTTATTTTGTTTTGTTTTTCCTTTTTTTTTTTTTCACCCAACTCTGTGATTCCTTGTAAATAAGCCATTCCAAATATATTTCTTTTGGGTCAGGTGGAATATTCTATGCCTGTTCTAAATAAATTTTTACGTTCTGTTACAAATAAAGTATTATGTATCTATTCTGAATAAATTTTTGTGTTCTATTTTAATACAGTTAGGTGCTTGTTCTGACTGTTACAATCATACATAATTTTCTTGAAACACAAAATTAAGTAATAATAAAAAAAGTCATGGTGGATGAAGGTAGCTCATAAGATAAAATATATTATAATCAAATGGATAATAGATAATAATTAAGCAGATACTAAATAGTTATTGATATGGAGATAGATTTTTATTCTGACTGATCTATTCAGGACAGATAATAACAATGAGCAACGAAGTGGCATATGCATTTTATAAAATGTTAATATTTTAAAAGTGAGCAAAAAATAAATTTCTCTATTTAGAAGAATCTACAGCTAAAATTACTGAGTGACTATATGAGTGAAAATTGTAATAACTTCACTAATAAAGAATTATATGAGTGAAAATTGCATAAACAAACTACGGACGGCGCATAGGGAAGTAAATTACGCAATATAATAGTAATATTGTTGACTTTCGGTGTTAAGATATGTCTTGACACTGATGTCACTTGCGAGATTCCCACACTGATTACACTATGCGACCTTTGGTTGTGGGGTTTCTTAAATCTGCTGTGTATGCTTTTTTGGGGGATAAACATGAGTTATTTGTAAGAGAATGTAAGACGGATTGTAACAAACATCCGATTTGACAATACAACGTGTAATACACCAGATGCAATATTCTTTATACAGGAAAGATCAATACACTGAAATAGCCCCATATGATATAGGGGACCTTAATGTTGAGTAAGTTTTATATTATATGACATTAATTTCTGCATGCATCATTTGATCTGTCGCTCTACGGTCATTTTGTAACTTAATTAAGGAAAACTATCGGCGAAAATTGCAAAGATAATCGAAGCAAATTTTAAATTGCAATATACACACATTAATATTAAAATTAATGTTTCGCCATTTGAAAAAATATAAACCGTATACCTGGATTTCATAATATTAAATACAGTATAAGGATTTATTGATATTTTAATATCATAAGAGACTATAGTCAGTGTTTGGCATCATCCAATTGCGAGATGGCGGTAGACGTGAAGTATTTAACAAATAAAAATAATGTTTTGGTTTAATTTAAAAAAATTCCCGATTTTTTGCTAAAATAACAATCAATCTAGAGAAAGGTATATACACTCAGAAAGAGAGAGGGGAGGGAGAGTGACAATAAAATTTCAAAAAATTGCATATATTGAAATATAGCGTACTTTTAGAGGTTTTTTTCTTACTGCCTTGACGAATGGCCCTGCTTGTTACACCTCAATGATATAGAATATCTTTCATGTACTACATCACAAGAATTATGGCAAAAATAGCGTAGAAGAAAATTTTTGATTTACCTCCAGACAAGCTATACATTGCATTACTTTGGCAGAATAATTTATTATCCCGACATTGTATCGGAGCTCTTGGCTTAACGTGGATTGCTGTCCGTGATCCTTATTCCTCAAGGAGAACTCGAAGCAAATAATTGCCATTTACCAGATGCAGTACGTCACATGGATGGGAAAGGCGATATTTTTAAATGTCACATCTTGGAAGCCATTTCACAACAGAAAAACCATTTTAAATTGGAAGCTGTAGATCGGGATTTTTATTTGTGTAATAAAATACTTTGCAGTGCAAGAATTTTTGTTGTAATTTTTGTCTGATCTATGTATACATAAGATCATTCATATAATGTTTGCATTAATAATACATGCTATTTAATTGATTTATAGAAACGATAATGAACTTCTTTTAAGGAAAGTAGCTTACATTTCCAAATTAAGAGAAATGAGCTCAAAAACTTAACATAAGGGGCATACCATGGCTACACAAGGATGAATAATAAACGGTGGGAGATAATTCAACCACCAAATGTTAATGTTGGTGGCCGATAATCTTGTCTTCTGATGTTAATGTTATTAAAAACATTAACAGAAGACATCACAAAATAGGAGAGCGTCATACTGCATCCACACGACGCCAAATAAAGCATTTCGCTATAAAGATACCCGAAATCCAAAATGTATGCATTTAATCCGCAAACTACATCTAATTTGAAAGATACCATTAGACATCAGGTTCATGCCATGGTTTGGCTTGGTTTGTCTCTCTACGGTCATCTTGTGCACACTTTAGGCTAAACAGACTGGGACCTACAGTTTAAAGAGGATTCCGAACCAATACAGACATCCATGGCACCGCCAGGACTCGAACCCGAAACCTGTGGTACCGAGCGCCAGAGCGCTGACAACTTGGCCATTCAGGCCCTCCAAAGTGTATGAGCTTAATCCGCAAACTACATCTCATTTGAAAGATACCATTTGACGTCAGGTTCAATAGATTCCATATGTTGCATGTAAAAGTATCATTGTGCATGAAAGAGTTCAGGAATCTATGAAAATCTATCAAGCATATTTAAATGATCTTTGCATTCTATTACTTCTGGGTAATTATTGGAAATTTCACTTTTCTTCTTAGTCTCTTTTAGTCTATCGATTTTCGTGCTACCGTTCCAACGTTACATATGGTTTTTCACTATGGAGAACATATTTCATGTTGATCCAATTCAAGAAGGTCCATGTTGCCATTTGAAATCCATGTTGCCATGTTGCATTTTCAAAATCGTGTCACTTTAACCATAACTGTTCGAGTTTAACTGCTGTTTTTCATATAATTCTTGAGCGTATGCCTCAAAATAGACTAAATGGTATGATGGTGTGAATGATATGATCACTAGGAACTCATATATCGAGAAAAGTTTTTTTATAATCACCTTGTTTATATATATATGACTATACTTAAGGTAAATATTTAATGCCAGGATGTTCAACATCAGCTTGTAATTACACGACTACAAAGAGTTAGTTGTTAGATGCACGGAGATAAATTTACACTAATTTAATTAATATGATGACATATTTAACACAAATGTTAGTGGTATGTAAGGTATAAAAGTAAAAAAGTACTTAGCATTATGTAATTTAAAATACTTGATTAACAAGTCTACTAACCAAAAAAAAATTTTTTTTTTTTTTTTGCAAAGTTAGATAGTAGAAAAAGTTATTTATAAAAAGCATTTAAATTTTCAGTGAGAGACTATAGTTCATGAATACTCGACCTCCATAAAAATATTTAATTCAAAAATATTTTCATCAAGAAAAGATTCATTAAAATACATTTGCTTCATTTTATAACAACATTGTGTTACACTCGCAAGTAAAATCCTATTAGAGTGTCACAATAGATCGAATAAGTCAACTACACTCATGTCCATAGATTAAGGATAATGAAGTTCAGGCAAAGAAAGAGACAGAAGCAAAACAAATTTGACTTATTTGTAAAGTCTATTTATTAAACAAAAAGGTAAAAGAGCAAAAATGATGCTATATGTTTGACATAATTAATAAAAATAGCGAT
>BPLR01001098.1:0-19579 GCA_021605095.1 Caerostris extrusa
ACGTATTGCTTATTTCATCATTAATATTAAAAACAATAGTCAAAATACATTTTTTCCGATTTATTATTATTTTGTGATAGCTTCAAGGTAAACCTTTATCCACTAATCTGCAGATAAGCTAACTTTTCTGTGTATAATAAACAGCCTGTTATACATGTATCACATGCACCATGATTATCTATGTAAGTCCAGTTTGGGCAGGTTTAAAACCAGCAAAACAAATAGTTTTATTTGCTTTCATTTATACAATATTTTATTAAGTTCATGTGTGGACACCAGTTATGGCAATAAAAGTGGAATCTGATAATCTCTATGTTAACAACTTTGCTTTTTTTTTTTTTTTTTTTTATAGCTAAAGCAAACTCTCCATGATTAAAAAAATATTTAAAACAACCAAACAAATTTGTTTATCTGATTTCATCAATAACTTTCTTTTTTAAAATTACTTCATAATTTAATACTTATGACATAAAAAACTTTAAATGAAGAATTTTTTTTTTTTTTTGAGAATTGTAGTTATGCACCAAATAAAAGACAAAGATGTGTTCAAAAGAAACCAGAAGTACTCTCATCGTAATGATTACTCATTTTATACATTACTGTAAAACACGATTTTGATTTTGTATTACCCATTGGGCGAAAGGTGGTTTGTTGTTGTTGTCGTGTTCCTCATGGAAGGAGGGATGCAGCTTCGTTCTGTTGGGGCACCCGTAGGTAGAAGTCTGACTGCTCTGGTGACGCCTACAGTCATAGGAGATCGGGACTCATGGCTTAAAGTGGATTCCGAAACTACAAATATCCATGGCACCTCCGATCTGAACCCAAACCTGTGGCACTGAGCGCTAGACATTGGCTCCGAAAGGTGGTTTACAAGAATTTTATATTTCTTTGTAAAACGCAGTAAGTGTTTAAAAGCTATATTTAAATATCTAAAAATGATATACAGTTTTCAAATGTTATTGTTCTTGATCAGAGATCAATCCTTCTAAAACAGGAATGTCAACAATATCCAGATTTGCTCCATTGCAATATAATCTTAAAATAAATAAATCGGATGGTATTTTGTGAAAAATTAAAAATCACCACTGGCCTTCTATATTTGATTGGTGGGATTATTAAAATTTTAATGTTATTTTCGAAAGATTATATATTCGAATTATTTCAGAAGTAGACTGACAGATGAGCATTTAATCTCGTTCCTTAGAATCAGTACCTCAATATAAGGAACTTTAAAATGAAATCGCAATTTCATTCATCTCATTAACATATTTAAATTGTAATACTTGTATATTGTTTTTAAAATTTTAGAAAATTTATCTTGGCCCGCCAAACTTTTTTTTTTTTTTTTCGATTTTTGGCCCATGACCGAAAAAAAGTTTTGCCCATCCCTGATCTTTTTAAATGGACGTCCAGACAACAGATTTATATTTTCCCCAACGTTATATTTTTTTTTTATGAAAACTTATTATATTAGTAAACGTAAGTATAAACTTTATTATCATAAACCATTAATTATCAAAGCGAATTGAACTGATTCATTTATCTTTCATGCGTCATGATTTAATTCACTTAAACAATAGAAACTGTTTTTTACTTTCGAAAGTTTTCGTACTCAACAACCCGATATGGAGCGGAATAAAATAATAATAAAAAAGCATTGTTTATCTTATCAGGAAGATATGTGTACTCTGCGTGTTTCTTTCACGTAAAACATTGCATCAACTTGGAAGCCTCTGTCTGCATGTCAATCGTTTCGACTCCTGAAGTGACGCATTGCGTCATGTATTGTTGATGCAACTCTTCACTCTATTTACATCCACTGGCATATCTGAATAAATCAATGTTTTCGTACGAGTATTTTTTGCAGATAGTACATTGCTGATAATATTTTGTCTTTCGTTTGAAAATGTACATTTCTTACAGAAACTTTTTTTACAAATTACATCTCTCTTTCTGATGAGTTATTTTTTAGAGCAGGTAAAGATAATCAAATTTTTATATAAAAGCAATTCAATGAACCAGAGAAATGTAGAAAATTAAATAAAAAAAATATCCTCATTAAGATAACCACATATGTAACCGTCGAGAATTCATGTTTAATTACTCATTTATAAAAAAAATTAATTTTTTTGTGGTTTCAGGCTTGATAATCAAAGGATTATCAAGCCGCAATTTTACAAAAATTTAATTTTACATTTTTTTAAATTTAATTTTTTTTTGCATGCACAATGTACATGAAAATATATTCAAAAGAAAAGAAATAACTTAACAAAATGGTTTCCTTACCACTAACAAAGAAGATCTTAAAACAACGGAATGAAAAACTTCTCAATAAACATCCAATTAAATAAGCATATTTTACAAATCTTTTTTTTTTAATTAAAGGACTAGTATCGTATTAACAATTTCCCAATACAAACTAGCTTTGAAGAAGGATGTCGTACACCGACGAAAGCTGTTACTCATTTAGTATTACCCAAGGGGCACGTGTTGCTTGAAGATATGCTACGCACACGCGTGAGCGACTAACACTCACTCTACAGTCAAATGAGACTTGACAACAGTTTAAAGTGGATTCCGAACCACTACAAACGTCCATGGCACTGCGGGACTCGAAAACCAAAACCTGTGGCCTCGACAGCTCGTCACTCGGCCCCTTATTTAAATATCTAAAAACAATATGCAATTTTCAAATGTTAGCCGCTATGACCAGAGGTCGATCCTTCTAGAATGGCAGGAATGTCATTATCCAAGGCTTACTACATTGCAATATACATAAATTGCTCTTAAAATAGTATTTTAAGAAAATTAAATCACCACTGATCTTCGATATTTAATTGGTGGTATTATTTCTAAAAATTGTGCAATGTGTAGCCTCTTAATTTTATTAAAAAAAAAAAAATTAAGAGGCTAGGTACACTTCTAGTATATATTTAAAACAATTATTCATTTTTTTTCCAAAATTGCCATTGTTTGAAAAATTTATATCTACAAAGAAAAATAAATAGATCACGGAATACAACAACAGCTTTGATTGTCTGCTTCCATCACCTTGATCAGTAACAATCTACTTAATAGTTGCATTAAAGCCAGAAGTAAAAAAAAAAGAGTACGGACAAACAATAGTGTGAAAATGAAAAAAGTGAGAAGGTTGATTTCAACTTATTGAACAAGTTCTAAAGCAATTCTGTTGTTTTGTCAGTTGAAAAATAGCACAATGAAACCAAAATTATCAATCTGAAGATTTTTTAAAATTACATTTTAAGTTTATGGCCTATACAGTCTATAGTTCAGACCCTGGAATAAAATTTCACTAGTTATACGAAAGTTTATTTTGTGTTCAAAACCAAAAATTATAACAATATTAAAAGTTAACTATAAAAAGAAATTAAGAGGCTATGTATACTTTTTAATATATATATATATATTTTAACAATTATTCATTTACTGTTTGTTTTTATTGATATATAATGAACAAGTTTCCTACACATTTAACTTTGTTTTGAACTAGTTTTAAAAATGGGGCCTGAATGGCCGAGTGATTGTGAGCTCTGGCACTCGGTACCACAGGTTTCGGGGTTCGAGTCCCGGCGGTGACATGGATGTTTGTAGTGGTTCGAATCCACTTTTTAAACCGTAGGTCCCTGTCCTAATAGGATCGTAGAGCGTTGCGAGGGCATTGTTATTCCGCGTCCGTGGCTTATATTCAAGTTACACGCGCCCCTTGGGTAATGCAAAGCGATTAACATCTGTGCAGCGCTTTGTCTTAAGGCATCCAAGACCAAGCAGTCTAAGTGTTTGCCAGCTGCATTAGAAAGAAAAAAAAAGTTTTAAAATGAAAAAGCAATAATATTAAAACATAGGTTTTTTTGCAGGAAAACAAAAGAATTTTATTGATTTCTTTCTAGCTTGTTCGAACTTAACAGAAATAGATCATAATATAATGTGAAAAATAAAATAAATTAAGGAAAACACCAAAGGAATTACAGACCGAGGTACAATCTTATTCTTTTAATTTATTTAAACAATACTTTTCTTAGTTACGCCCAATTTAAAATAACTCTTAAATGTAAATAATAAATACACAAAAACTTTATTGATTTTTTATCGAGTTTTTTAAAGATTCTCCTTCTGATCCATAACCTAGTTATCAGCAATTTCACTTCTGTATTTTGTTAAATATTGTTTCCTTCGTTTTCTAAAATTTCTATCAATTAAATATCTCAAAAACACATCAAATTATTATATAAAAATGTCTACTGGTGTTTCAGCCAAAGCTTGAATATCATAACTTTTTTTTTTTGGCTATTACAAAATCTTTAATCGCTATTTAAAATTTTCAATACATATTACTATATTTTGCAACAATACTGAATAGCTTTAAAAATAAACTGCAAAAATATTGTTAATTTTTTTTTTTTTTCATCTCTACATGAAAAAAGAAATTAATACATAATTACACAGTACAAACACTATTTTAGCTTTTTAAACAATTTTTCTTATAGATTTTCAAATTTGACATCAAATTATTATTTTTTTTTTTTACAAAAAATAATGTAGCAATAATGTTAACAATTATTTTTTAGTTGATTAACACTAAAAATCGTGTTTTTTTAATTTTTTAAACTATAATTTATTTTTTACTTTGATCAACTCTAAAAGCGTTTTTTTTTTTTAGTGTTTTTAAACTATAATATTTAAATGAGGTCCTGGTACGGAGGACTGGAACTAGTTCTTACAATAATATTTGAATGTCTCAGGTACTTTCATTCTACATGGGTTAAATTGCTCTTCATAAGTTAAAATAAAAAATCACTCATCCTGGCGATCCTAATCATGGAGAAGATAATAAACTTATCAAAATATTTTATTGTCGTCGGTCCTTGATAAGTCTACAACGTTTAAATTAAATCTGATCGCTTAAAGTAGGGCAAAATCGAGTACACAGTTACATACAGGTGAAACTAATAAAAGCGTAAAAGGACTAGGGTAAATATGAATAAATTCGGAAAATCAGATGACTACTATAATTCATGATCACTCATACTCAGGGCCGGATTTTCCTATAGGCTAACTAGGCTTCAGTCTAGGGCCTCAAGATCAAGAGGGGCCTACATTCAAATTGTTAGAAAAATTACACTATTCTAAAAACAGTAAATACTAAATCGAAAATAAGGAGAAATTACGACATAAATTTATCTGAATTGAATTTCCTTAATCTTCAATGTATTGAATATATTTTATTTAATTTGATAGAAAATATGATAATTTTTATTATTTGAACTTTGTAAATGTTGCGTGTTATGTTTGATTAGTTATTGTTACAAGTACTATATATGGTTCTGAGAATAAATGTCCAAATAAGCGTTCTCGACTTTTTTTCGTGCCACATTTTTTATAAAGATTAGTACCCATCACAACATGTTTCATTTAACATATTGATATATATCACAGTAATGATGTATTTTTTATTATCTCATTTAGTTTACAAACTTAAAAATGGGAGGTGAAAGGGCCCCATAAGTGAAATAGCTTAGGGCCTCTTTTTTTTCTAAATCCGGCCCTGCTCATACTTTTATTCCAAACCTCTCCCTAAATATTTAAGAAAAATTGTTAATGTGAAGGATAGCTAAAAATTTTCCAGTCTTTTATTAATCAACTGAAAATTATACCGTACGATCCCGGAATTCTGAGTAACATTGATATAAAAATCCGTTTTGCTGGTCGATATTTTGAAAATATGAACATTGTTTGGTTGCAAGCGGAAATCATTCACCCCTCCCCCCGTGTTTTTCTGGGCTTCACCAAATCCCTCCCCGAAGAACGAACCTGGGAACTTTAGCTTGAGAAATGGAAAAAAAGAAAGAATTGCACCATAGGAAGAGAGACGCTGATAAATAAAGGGTTGCTGTACACATTACTGGAATCATCACCATTTTTAACGATAGCCATTCTTGGCATGGAATCGAGGTTTGGCGACGGAGGACTAATTATCGAAGAATCCACTTTTTTTTTTCCGTTTGGCTCTGTTTCATTTGAAATGTTTTCATTTTTAAATTCAACCCCCCCCCAAAAAAAAAAAATCTAGTTTTTTTTTTTCAAAAACTTTCTGACTTTTCCAGGTTGTGTGACTGCCCTAAAAGGTACTGCTTTACTAGGTGATATCTACGGGATTTTAGATTGATGCCTAGACACAAATTTGGTTTGTTGCACTACGGTCATCTTGTGCACACGTGGGCTAAATAAACCGAGGACCTACAGTTTAAAAAGTGAATAACGTACCATTAACAAACACCCATGTCACCACCAGGATTCAAACCTGGAAGCCTGTGGTACCAAAGGCCAGCCAATTGGCCCTCAGGCCGTGCCTAGACACAAAGCCGTAAACACACCAGATCATTTATTTGCATATTTCAATCCCTTCCCTTTCACTCTTCCAAACAAAATAACAGCAGTGTCCAATTCCTATCGTTTTTCTGAGAGCGCGCAACCCAAACGATAAGATATTTTCCTTTGTATTGTGTAGTTATGTCAAAGCATTCTCCCTTATACACCAGTTGCTCCATTATGTCCCTTCAAACCAACCAGAAGAAATGCTAATTGCTCAGTGATATCCTTCCTTCAACCAATAGGTAGAAGATTCCGATGATTAGCTCCTTCATGTTTTGTCTCAGCCTGGGAAGCAATTTTTAAGAAAATTTGCATAACACTTAAAATTGCAGGGCGACTTATTGAATTTATGGAAATTTTCTATTCATTTTTCAGGATATACAAGATGTTTGATATTTGTATTCACGAAAAATGTAACCACATAGAATAAAATTGGAACAGAACTGATTTATATTCTTCGTTTTCATTATTGAAGAATTTTTAACTAAAATATTTTTCTTGTTGCATGAACTTTATTGAACATGCAGCAAACATATTCAACATGCCTTATTGAACGAATTAAAATAAATTCAAAGAAAAAAATTATAAGTTTTTTCTCTTTGAAAGGACATTTTTTCAAAATCTATTTTCCTTTCCTATTTGTGGAAATATAAAAACTCTCAAAACACATTTGTAACACATCTGACTTTATTTTAAATTAACTAGTAATGTATCTCATTAGGCGTTTAAAAATACTGATAATTTATTAAAATTTCAGAGATTTTTCTCAAAAAGCTTTACATTAATCGTTGTTAAATAATATATCCTTTATTAATTTGTAGTGGAAACTCATGACTAAAATTTAAGGGATTTAATAAAAGTACGGGCATCTTCACAAACACTTCCCAACTCCTATTTTGTAATGTCCTACAGTTCCTTTTCTGAAAAATTAATAATGCAATGCTATGCTACATTTTGCACTGCATTACATATTTAAATGCAATGTAATATTTTGAGTTATTATATTACGTGTTATTTAGTAACATGCCCATTTTCTATGATGAAAACATTATATTGAGAACTTCAAACATCCAAATGATTTCTGATTAGTGTGGAAATCAGTTGTAATAAAAAAATTATATATGAAATTCAATAATAACAAATTATTTCATATGCTTTTACAATATGTAAGAATATAAGTTTGTAAATATATACTTTATGGCAAAAAGAACAAAGCAGGACAACTTACTTTTTATATTCTTAACAATTTATTGTTTTGAAAATCATAACAAAATGGTTCATTAAAATGCATGAGAGATGATAGTTAATAACAAGTCAAAATCAACTAAGGAAAGTTATATCACAAAAAAAATCACAATCAAATAAATATAAATGCAATAAACAATGAATTTAAAAATGTTGCTCCTTTTTACTATACAGAATATAGTAACTTAACACTAGTCATTCTTATAAACAACTTACACTAGTCATTCTTATAAACCAATATTCAGAAAACTTAAGATCAGTGGCCTTCCATTTATCTTTTTTCACATTTATTTAATAAAAAAACATTATATTAATTAAGTGTTCATCTCATGTTTATGATACAATACGAACTGATATGTTAAAAATATGGTTCTTTTAAGAATATAATTACAAATTTAAGAAAAATCATATCTCTGACAATAAGAGTCAGTACAAAAAGAAAAAAAATCCAAGAAATATATATCAATAAAAATTCAGAAACTGAAAAATTACATTCTAGATCAATAAAATACTTATCATTAGACCTAATTACTAAGACAAATTTTCACATTTAGAATGTTGAGTAAATAAGAGTCTCCTCCCCCCTCCAAATAACATTGAGCATACATAAGATGCAAAGTGCTGAATATACCTGAAAACGTTAATAACTTACTGAATGAAGACAGAGAATAAACTGCTGTCTGACAGGACCTTAATAACAATAATAATAATAAAAAAAAAAACCTTTATGATCAATAAGAATCAATTATTCGTAAAAAGTGCTCAGCTACTATTTAAAAGTATATTCAACACTTAAAAATGAGATAAGAATCTAAAAAATACAAATGCAATAAAACAAAATACTTGTAAAATAGTAAATGCATTTCACCTAAAAAGTAGCAAAAATACTTGCACGCCTGAGATTAAGATTCATCAACAAGAACAAAATTTGAATGAAATAAATTTAAGATATGTTTTTTTAAAAATTTAAGTGCAGAAAATACAAAGATCTGAAAAAGCCTGCAACATCAAATTTACTATTAAATAAGCAATGCTGCACATGCATGCAGAATCTATAGCAAATCTCTTTTATTCATCAGCATCAGAAGATTCCCTATTTTCTTTGGCAGAAACCAATTTATCAATCATATCCACATAAGTAGTGATATCAAGATATCGCCACTTTCGCAGAAACCACCACTGCTCCTTGCTGCTCTGCTCTAAGCTGAGACCTAGAAGCAGCTCTAAAAAATGGCCATAAAGAACTTTTCTTTTCCTCAGGAGCTGCTTCATTTTCTTTTGGAGATTCATTAGCTAATTTTGCATTGTTTATTGAATGGCTTTCATCAAAAGTATCCTCATTTCTATCCCTTTTAAAAATTAACGCTTTTGAAATCATTTTGCTGATGTTTTTCAAAAAGTAATGAATTGATTTGTAGGTTTTCTTGACATTTTGTCTCATCAAGTACTGAGAATTTTCACCAAAAACTTCATTCATTTGGCTTACCAAAGAATTGATAAAATATTCCATATCAAATTTATTTGCAAAAGTTCCAAATTCTTTTTCAAACAACTGGTAAATTTCTTTTTTAAGCGTCTTGTAAATACTCTTGTATTTTTTTTGAGTGGATGACGATTCTTTGTTCCCAAAAATATTTTCATCTTTATTGCTCCCCTCTTTCAAATTTTCATTAGATTCTAACCAAATTTTTATCTTCTTGTCAAAAGAATGAAGCATTTTTTTAATTAATGAGGGTAGCATTTTACCCATAACTTCATTGAATACAAATTCCGTATTTTCCGAAGAGGATTCCTTGTGTTCAAAACTTTGTTTATTTTCATTTGTATTATTTTCTTTAACAAGATTTTCAATGTATTTTTTAACATTTTTCTGTCTTGCATCACGAAAAGTTTTTCTCAGTCCCTCGACTTCCTCAATAATGTTCTCAGCTGAATTATACTTAATGTCTGTTATATTTGCTTCATCTTTTAACTCTTTGTTTTCTTCAATTGCTGGAGCTACACTGCCATTACTTATTTTAGCAAGTTGTCTGTTAAATCTCATATTATCTATTGGAAGATTATTGATGATCCTTTTTAGTTTTCTTATTGCACTATTGAAGGATGTTTCTACACTTTTAAACCTCACAGCTACTTTTTATGTAGATCATGAATTTGAGAATTCAGCAGAGAATTTTCATCTCTAAGCAACTTTATTTGTTCTTCAAGATCAATAATCAATTTGTAGTTTTCAATCTTCAACTGCATTTGGTTGACTAATTTATTATTTTCAGTTTTGTATTCATCCATAATTTCTCCATCTGTGTTGACTTATGAGACACAGCAACTAGAACTAAAATAATAAAGGCTATTAGAACAAGTAGAGAAAAATATTCAAAATAAAATAATATTTTATTATTTTCAAATTTATAAAGAAAAAAATTAAACTCATTAACATTGTAATCATTTGATAGAAAGAACTACTTTGACCAAAAATATTTAATTTTAAATAATTTTCATTTGATAATTAAAACAGGTTCCAAGTCACAATAATTTTCTTATTCATATACAACATGAGAAAAATAATTTAAATTTTTTTAATGCCTTAACTAATATTTTCCATTTTTCTATTTGCAACTATCAATAAGAAATCAAGTAGTAGTTTAATCATCAACACTGAAGTGTTGATAATTGAAGAGTGCATAAAATAGTTTAACAAGGGGCTCTGCTCTATTCAATTATTTTTACCACTCTACTTTTCTTATAAGATGTAATGGTACATGCAAGAACTTATAATTGTATTTTTAAGTAATTAGTCAAGATAAAATTAACTTTGTCATTTTACAGTCACAGCTGACTGAAATTCTATTATCTTGAAATTTCTGTAATATATTTTTAATATGATAAAAAATATGCATATGAAGAGAATTTATATATTATATATATTGGGAAGAAATTAACAGTTTCTTTAGATCTCCTCCCTCTCTGATTTTTTTTTTTTCTATGTATTTCTGTAAATAACAAAGTAACCTTATTCCAACAAATATAAATTATCTTGTTGACAAAGAAAAAAGAAAAAAAATTATGCAATAATTTACAACTAATTATTATAACAATTCATAAAAATACTTAAGAATTATTGTGAAGTGTATTTTTTTAGAGAGAGGATTTTTTTTTTTTTTTTTTTTTTTTAAATTAATTTTTACTGAAACTTTCAAGGAAAAAAATCCAAAGATTATACAAAATGGCCAATAATACACAAAATTTGATTTGAGATTAAGCTTTGTCTAGTGATTTTAATTTAATGTGATTAATTAATATAATTGATTGGTTAGATTAATAAATAATAATTTATTAATTATCTTACCAAGAAAATTATATAATGTTTATAACAGTTAATTTAATTATAATTTGGAATTATAAAATTTACAGTTCTAAGTCCTATACAAATAATTGATAAATTATGTTAAAAATGACATAGGAATTTTTTAAGTGGATTTCATATTTTAATTACCAAAGTCTTGCAAAGTCAGTTATACCATTAGAGGTTTTCCTACATCTCAGAAACATTAATCCAATGTATTTGACTCAATTTCAGAGTATATTATGAATTAAAAAAAAAAAAAAAAAAATTTACTTTGTGATTAACTAAACAATTACAATAAATTAGTTCGCCAACTTGTTATAAACCTTATACATTAAATGTTAAAAGCTATGTGGTAAAACTCATTTTAATAGTGCAAGCAGACAATATTTGTTTTTTATTAAATAGGTATGAACATTTTGACACTTACTTGCCACACTCGCGAGCAAAAGAAGCGTAACTGCAAAGCAGAATGATCTAAATAAATCATTGCTGGACAATGTCAAAAGAGTCTCTGATACATGATCATTCAAAAGACCAAGTCTTTGCCTTGTTCTCACAAGTGGACTAAGAATACTTGAATCTTCATTTTCTCCTGTATAAGATGGTCGAGATACATGACGAAGGTGGTCGAAGGATGGATTAGAAAGCTCACTCATGTCTCTTCTATTAATATCCAATGACAATTCAGAATCACTGTGTGGCGATTCTGGCTCATCCAAATTGCCAGAGCGTCGAAACTTCTGCCTAGTCCTCATAAGTGGACTAGGCATACTTGAATGTTCATTTTCACTTGTATAAGACTGTGGTAAAGGGCGGCAGATGTCAGCAAAGGTTTGATTCATTACAAAATTATTAATTTCATAAAGATTAAAAAGCTCCTTATTGTCTCTATAATAATGCTCATCTTTGTTATTAATATTCAATGACAATTCAGATTTATTTTCATTGCAACAGAAACTTCTTTGTTCAGACAAAACAGCATCACAAGGATTCTCATTTTCAACAAGATCTACGCTCCAAAGGGGTTCATCCTCTTCTGATGAGACATAACAATCATCGTGAAAATTCTTCATTTCAATCATATCAAACTCACTTGATTCACTTTGACTGCTACCTGCATCCCCTTCTGATGAAATTAAATAATTCTTATTCATATTCTCTTTAACAACATCAGTGTGATTACTTTCTTCTTTTAATAAAACACCAGAATCGTCATGTACAATCTCGTCAATAACAACAATATCACTGGATGACCCACTATCATTGCCACTGCTTCTTTCAGACAGAACAAAATCATTGCGTACATTCTCTTTCATAACATTAATATAATTGGATGATGCATTGTTGTGATTATAATCTTCTAATAAACTACTAGAATCATCATCATGCTCACTCTCATTTAACACAACAATGTCACTAGATGACCCGCTGTCACTGTCACTACTTCCTTGACACAAGGTACTAAAACCATCATCATCTTCAATAATAGTGACAGATGGTATCAAATCACTAAGGAATGGGGGCAAAGTATTAACATTTACATTTTGACTTTCTCTGAATGGCAAAAATTGAAAATTATGTTTAATAGTTTCATCAGATATGGTTTTATGCACATTGGCCTCATTTTGTGTTGTTTTACTTTGAATAAGATGTTTGGCATAGTCATTTACCCAATTTACTTGACGCGTACTAAAACCATCATCTGCAAACTTATCAATAATAACACAACTGTTTTCCTTAATTGGAAAAATATCATTTTTTCCATCTCCAATAGTGACAGATGGTATCAAACCACTAAGGAATGGTGGCAAAGTATCATCATTTACATTTTGACTTTCTCTGAATGGCAAAAATTGAAAATTATGTTTAGTAGTTTCTCCTTCAGATATGGTTTTATGCACATTGGCCTCATTTTGTGTTGCTTTACTTTGAATAATATGTTTGACACAGTCGTCACTTGTTTTATTCTGTGCTTGTTTGTTTAACCTGTAAAAAAAAATGAAATAAAACATAAATCAGAGGAAATTTAAATGAAACAAACATATAATATATATATATAACTGATCATCTAAAAAGATATTGGTGTCATACACGAGAAAAAAAAAACTCCTTTGAGCTTCAAATTTACCCAGTATTTTTACCCTTCAATTTCCACAAAGTAAAGCATGACTGCTTCAGTTAACTATTTGAAGAGCACAACTTAGCAAAAATGTTCTGTTATTTCTGAAGGGATTGATTTAACTGGATATAATTTTATACTTTCCAATATCATAATAATACACCAATGAAAATTAAAGTAATCTTGTTAATCATATTCATATTTATGCAAGAAAGTCTTTGTGTGGCATTAAGTATTTATTGTTATGTACAATAAAATTATAGTTCATCATAAGCAGATAATTATAATACATATTAAAAAAAATCTAAAAACAAAAACTTTCAAATATCAAGTTTCCTTTAATTGCCTAAATAATTATCTTATTCTGAATTGAACATGTTCATGAAAGAAACTTATATGGTGGGATTAATTTAATAAAATTATTACTGAATATTATTTTATTTATTAAGTATCTGGTAAACACAAAAGAAATTTAATTAAGCCTTATTGTCACAGATTTGCTTTTGTTAAAAATATTAATTAATTTTTAGATATTTCTACTATCTACAATTATTAAAAATTAATATGTAAATAAATTAATTTAAATAACATAAAATATAAAAAATGCATAATACAAAAATACAAAACAAAACATTCTTCTTACATTGCATCTGAAGAAATCATTTTCGATGCTTCTTCCATACCCTAAAAATAAATTAAAACAATTTCAATTACTTTTAAATGTTTACATTTTATACTTAGAAAATGGATGACATTTTATTTCCCACCATAAATCAAGATACAATAGTATTTTTAACTCTATGTTGAAGTTAATTTTTGATAAAAGTATAACAGAATAATTGCTAGAGTAATTTTTTTTAACAATATCTAAGTAGCAATAATCTGGATAAAAAATTAATAAAAATATTTTTCAAATACAAAATATTAAAAAGTATATAGAAACATATTTTCTGACCAAAAGCGTTTTATGTAAGCATCAAACACATTACACAAAAATTTTCTTGACTTAACTTGCATTTCCCTTACAGTTACTAATTATATTATATTCTTAGCTTTCTCCTACTCAGAATCACTGTATGTTGTACAATATATATTATTAAAAACACTTTTACCAGTTATTTAATATGAAAACAATAATATATTTTTATGAAATTTAATTTTAAAAAATACAGTGAACATTCTATAAAATTTATTAAAACAATATATTATATTACTTAATAGTAGAAATTTGCATTATAACTATTCTTTGCAACAAGTTAAATTATGTTAACAGTAAAGGTTTTATAATTTTACTTTCAAAATTATAAAATAGTTCAATAACTTATTAGTGCTCTTTATAAGAATGTATGTCTTTTAAGAAAATCGTAAAAAGAAATAGCAAAACACCATGAAATGGAGAATGGCAATTCTCACTGAATGCATTTTAAGGGCGACACTGTAGTGGTTTGTTTTCCTTCTACATACATCTATAATGAACGCCCAATTTAAGATAATTATTTTTCTAGTAATTAAAATTTCAGTATACATTCAACACATATGCTTAAGTATATTTGATTAGATAATACACTTAAAATATATATAAATAATTCATTAGACTTAATTTTCTGTAATTAAATAAATAAAAAAAAAAATCAATAAAGTTGCTAAAGAATTGTAAAATTAGGGTGAAGGAATAAACTTAAACTTAATTAATTAATAACAATAATAAAATACATTTACAAATCACATTTAAAAATATGATAAATCCTAAAATGGACAGCAAATCATTTAAAAAAAAAAAAAAAAAAAAAAAATTGGAAGGTTGTAGTAAAATGAGAAATTATCTGATTCACAAGCATGCTTGGCCATACAAGAGATCCTAAAAGTCATTGATCAATTGCATTCTCAGCTATAAAATTGCTGATCAAGAGCATACTGGGTGTAAAATGCTGCTGTCGACAATTTTCCTTAATTTTTATATATGATTTTTATAATTTTTATGATTTAGAAAAACTTCTACGCTTTTACAGCTAGCTGTACCGGCTTTTCTTGAAGTATTAGTCAAAAATCAAAAATATTTTTATATTCAACAACGTCAATGTCTAGCATGTTTGTAAACTATTTTGTAACACCTATAGAGGACAACCCCTATATAATATTTTTAAATGATGATAATGTTGCATCAAAATTTAGTTTAAATAAAAACTTTGAAAGCAAATTAGAATTATGTAATGATAAATTTTTTTTTTATTATCTAATGAAACATTACAATATTTATAAAGTCAATTAGAATAGAATTTATTTTTTTAGAAATGAAAGGTGTCAATTACAGTTTTGCATCTGAGCACTTTTCCTCCAGTTCTAATATTTCTTTTAAGTAATATAAGTATTATTATAAGTAAGTTATATTATATAATAAGTTCTTTTATTAACTAACTTGAGAGATTTAGAAAATTGGAAAATCAAATTCTGGCACCTTCGTAAGGGTTATTTCAAAACAAATATAGCTAAAAGATAATTTTAAATATGTACCAAAATTAACTATAAAAAATACTACATAATTTAAAATAGATAAAGCACTTGCTACTTCCAAGTGGAAGTACTAGAATTACAAAAATGCATTGAAACACTTACACCACTAGTTTTCACATCCAAATCATTCAAGTGTACTGAATCATCCAAATCCATAATTACTTAAGCAATATTTTCAATAACCTATAAAAGAAAATATGCATTGAAAAAATCAGTAAAATGATTTATAGTTTAATACAAATACAAAAATTTGAGTTCTCCCTAGAGTCAATCGAATTTTTTTGGCGTTGTTAGTTGAAAAGGTACAATCTTTTATTTATAAAATGTATTTAAGTAATAAATTAAACTAAATTGGCCATTAAATATTCATTGGATAAAATAAAAAAAAAACTTCAGCAATGTTAAAAAGTTCGTTTTAAGAACATATTAAATTCTTGTGAGAGTGAATTTAATGAAAATTAATTGACAAAAGTTATTGGCTGTTTAAAATTTATTATCGTATTCAACACAGCATTTTATTCGAAAGAAATAAAAATACGGTTTTAAAATAAACAACAAGACATATAGCTGATGAAATACATAAAGGGATATAACAAGTTTAAGATTACTTACTTTTTTTTATACAAGAGTTCTTGATATTAAAAAAATTAAATTTCTAGACTATTTAACATAACTGAACTAAAAATCCTTTCCAAAAGAATAGGATTTTATAATTCAAACGGATAACAAAATATGACTCATAATAAAACACCAAATCTGACATATTTCTTTGTTTATAACATTCGGGAAATTATGAATCTGGCAACAAAACCTCACAAGTCATAAGCATCACGATTGTAAATTGAATACATATTATGAAAAATAAACAGCTTTTAAAGATTAATAATACGTGAATAATGATAATAATATTCTACTTATAAATCCATAAAAAATTTATAAATTAAAAACGTGATAATTTATTTTGATAATCTAGATAGCATAGTAGTGAGTTATCAAAAATTTGAGCAATTTAATGTCTTACCATGGAGTAAGCACAGCTAAAATTAAAAAAGATTTGTCTAAAACCAATTATTTTTTCGATACAGAAAATTTCAATAAATAATGTAATGAAATTTTTTAAAAAATTAAAAAGTTTCCTTTTACTATTTTCCGGATACAAATATCGTTGTATTTCTTTGTTCAGCTAACTGAAACATAACAGAGGATCAACAAATTATTTAAAGGATTTACTTTGTTATGTGTAAACAGGGATGTACTCCGTGACGACGACAAAAAATTTCGAATTACTATTTATTATTTAAAACAGATTAATCTCGTTTTACCATTAAAAAAAACTTTCATTTAAAAGCTTTCCTTTGTCACCCAATTTCAATATGTGATTTAAAAACTTGCATGAGAAATGTTTTTCTATCCAATGATTTGCCAATATCAACTTACGTATTTCCTTTTCTTAAAATATTGTTTGAAGATGAGCTATGTTTCTAAAAGTCAGTTTTTACTATCACAAAATAATATATGTATATTCTAGTTCCGAAGATGAAGTGAAAAAAAACGTTCATACATGATAAATTGAAGCTCATAAATTTCTCTTTTTCTTTATTATTTGAAAAATTCAAAAACTTCTGTAATTAAAATTTAAAATTCTGGGTTTTTTTAATGATTTATATTCAAACTATTGAGCATAAATCCAACAACTGAAAGGTATTGAGGATAAAAAAACTTTCTTTGAACTTCCCAGTTGACAAAATGCGGTTGTGAAAATGCTATTAATCATATTTGAAGCGAATATAAATCTTATTGGTCTGTAAACTTTCATAATATATTAACGGCCACTAAATTTCATCAAAATATTTAGAAAAAAATAATAATTTGAGATTAATATCGTGATTACTGAAATGAATTGAAATGATTGCAAAAACAATACCGTTATAAATAGTTCATTCAGATAACTTGTCATTCATTTCTTGTTGTTTAGACACTTCGCTGTCTGTCGTATTAGGAAGCTTTTCCCGTTTTTGTTCAACTTACTCAACAAAACTGTCGTACGTTTCGTGCTATAATAGTGCCAGGCGAGTCTGTCTTGCCGATAGCAACTATTTAATAGATGACAGAAGTGGGAACTCCTTTTCTTCAAGCGATCGAAGCGACTCATTTTCCGACGAATTAACTTGTATGACACAAGCCAAAACCGAATGGAAGTATAAGAAACGCAAATCATTTGGTATAGTATTTATTTCACTTTCCTATGTTGTTTTTTGTAAACTTCTTGCATTTCTATTAGCCCTGGGCTGACCTTTAATAATCGATGTAGGCCATTTTGGTGCTCCTGTAATTAAAGAAACTTAAGCTGTTATTATTGTAGCTTGTATCTATTGCGAAACGGAAACCGATTTTATCTAAAAAAAATCCCCGGGTAAAACAAAACTAAAAATGGGCGTTTATCTCGCGTTTGTCACATGCTAGTTTGATGTATATAGGTATCACTTACAATAACTTTAACCTTCCTCATCGCCGATTTGCAATAAACAAATATAAGGATGTACCATGTACAAAATCTCCTTGCAATTTTAAATGCCAACTTTAATAAAAAGTCATAATTAAGACTACGAACATGGTATCTGATCCAAGTACGAAACTAAATGCAACTTAAGTATCACATTTTACTGCATGTTTTAATTTGTTTAAAATCATGCAAATTTCTTCAAAAACCTGTGTAAATAATCTATTCCAATGTAGATTCTTCAGTTGGAAGAACCGGGCTTACTTGGCGACCGCCAAAAAAGCCAATGGATCCTTCACAGGCATATTGCTAGATCGTTCGTTCTAAATTTTTGTATCAATTTACTTCCAATAAGTATTAATTAGTGAATTAAAACAAATTCGCTAATGAATTGGTATAATTGGATTTTCTGGCAGCCATATTGTGCATTTCTTGGTATAGATTCTCTTTTATGTACTCTATGATATTGGTATGATTCGTTTCTTGGCAGTAGCCAATTGGCACACCTCCAGCAGAAGGATCCCCCTCGCTGCAAAAATTAAAACATTCATCTGCAAAACCCTATAATGCACAGATATAAAATATTTACGATGCAAATCTTATTTAAAATGGATTGTATAACACTTTTAAATTCAACAAATTAACCTATACATGTTAAATTTAGTAATCTGGATATGGATATTTTAAGTATAATTATGCTATATAAATGCATTCTAATATCTAAAGTAGTTGATGTTAAATCTAGATTTTTTATTTATAGAATCTTATTCTTTAATCATGAGACTACATTAAATTTTATGAACTTAATTTAAAACTTATTCTTTAGCATCTAGCTGGCCATCTATTTAAATGTTGAATTTAAATTTATAATAACTATTAAAACAATTCTATATTCCTTTAGTACCTTCACAAGGTTCTTACTGCAAAGTAAATGATTAACAATTATTGAATGGCCTTAGCAGTTCACTAAACGCTTTTATAAACTAACAACATTTTTAATGAAACATTAAGTATTCCGACTTAATACATCTAAAGTTTAAATCCTCTTGTATAACTGCTTGTATTTTACTAGGCAGAAAAAATTAATCTTGTACAAATCAAACTTTATCATCTCATATTAAAGAAAGTCCTATAAATTTTTAAGGAAAAATAAGCTCGCTTGTAAAACCTATTTATTAGATTACTGAATTTAAGATATAATACAATCTTGTTTTATAGTATATTATATGATCATTTTTTTTACTTTACTAAATCTTGTCTAATATTAAGCTCATTTAATCAGAATTCAGACATGATAGAAAGTTCATTAGCAAGTTAAAATTATGAATTGTTGATTTACAAGTTATTTAATAAGACTGAAAAGCTGGACTATTAATAAAAATATTGTATAAATATTAAAACTTAGCATAAAGTTTATATAAAAACGGGATAAAGTCAATAAATAACCTTAATATCACGTAAAATGTAC
>BPLR01001099.1:0-25060 GCA_021605095.1 Caerostris extrusa
ACACAGAAATTTAAACCTTTTTAAAGATTCTTACACCACCGCCGTTCCTTTTGAAAAAGCTCTATCTTGATCAACTTTGCAAGTTTTAAATTATAATGCTTTTGCTCAATATGTTGATAGATTAAAAAAAAAAAATTAACTTTTCGACTTTCTGAATGTTTTACTTCTTCCATTCTCAAGTCTGGTTTTTTTTTTTACAGTGTTAAAACTATTCGAGTCCTAATATTCAAGGAACAAATAATTTTTAAATATTTCTAGGTTTGTACGTTTACTTCGTAAAAAGTTTCATTGTTTTTAGTAATTTTGAAATATACAAATGTGTTTTCTAATTCAAATAAAAAAAAAACTTTTGCACCTTATTTAAAATGAATATCAATTTTTCTATGTTTAGCATTCACTTTTGCACTATATGCTTTCATTCTGTAAAAAAACAATTCAATTTAATTTAGCTCAAGCTATTCATATTTATCATTTTATTAATTTAGAAACATACGAAAAGTGAATTGCAATTCAAATTTCAAACAAAATTACCTTTTGCATCTTATTTAAAACTAATTTCGATTTTTTATGTTTAACATTCACTTTTGCATTACCTGCTTTCATTTTGTAAAAACCAATTCAAATTAATTTAGCTCAAGCAGTAAAAAACTACTTGTTGAAAAATTGCTTCCATAATTAATAGAATAATTAAAACTTAACTATTTTCTTCTAAACTCTTTTAATGTATTTCACTCATAATTTGTATTAAACTTATTAATGTTATATATGGTTGTTGATGTTATATGTTTTTTTTTTTTCTTTGCATAGATTCTACTGAGTAGTTAATCAAAAACGATTTAACACAATACCGAAACACCTACAAATTATCCCAGATTATGGGCTATAATAGAAACGTTTTTAATTACATTTCCTTCTTCATTTTTAGTAGAACGTGGTTATAAAGGTTAAAATTGTTAACGTGGAAAAAAATAATTGAGAATAGTGAATTGCAGTGATTAAAAATATTGCTGACAAAAATAAAACCAAGGATTAATTCTTTAAAAGCAGTACATTAGATATATCGCTCGCAGAAATTCAGTGAAATGCAAAATTTTTATTTTCAAATTATTCTTTATTATTTTAAATTCGGGTGTAATATAAATCTTATTGCGGTTGGTTTGAATAAATAACAAAACAATGAAAGATAAAAATCAAAGGGAAGGTCGAAACATATTTTATTGAAAATCTGATTAGTAATCTGTACAAGATGGCTGCAAACAAAATTAATTTTTAGATACATAAAATTATAATAAAATGATATTGCATCGAAAAAAACTATTGTACTATGCATGCTGAAGAAATTCTCTTCTGATCCAGTAGATATATCTTCATCAATCCGTGTCTTTTAGAGGTTTTTATACGCTGTTCTTTTATTATGCTATTGGGTCAAAAACATTATTGTTGCATGCAATTCACGGACTGCAGCTGACTGAATCCATCTACAAATCCAGTAGTTATTTCATCCTCAAGCCAACAAGACTATTGATGTATGCAGTTCGAAACTGAAGGAATTTGCCGCCATGCTTTTAACAGTTGTTTACCTCCTCGAAATGATGTTCTCCAGCACAACTTGATGTTATTAATCTTTTCGTCCACTAGTCAGAGGTCTTCTCCAGATGCCAGAATCAAAGGAAACGTCGCCCATGAAAAGATGTCAAAATCGGTTAAAATTGAGGCCATATTTGGTCACCAAACTCACAGGAGAGATTAAATGTCACATTTGGGGAAAATAAAGTCACATTTCTTCATATGTATATCTTCATATGCATTTACTCCAAGGCCGCAGTAATAAGAAATATAACATATCTTTGTACATGTATATTCGTTGTATTAATTAAAATAAAGGCCGCAGTTGAATAAAATAAAAAGAAAGAAAGAATAAAAATAAATAAAAGAGAAATGAAAGAAAAAGAAAGAAAGAATAAAAATTAATAAAAAGAAAAAAAGAAAAAAAAAAATAAAAGAAAAAAGAAAAAGAATAAAAATAAATAAGAAAAATGAAAAATATTTACAATATATGCAAAAGTTCCAATCGCCAAGACTTGGTGCCTCTTTAACACTAAGTTCCCGTAATATGTAATAAATATAAGTAAAAACACGCCAATGTTTTTACTTATTCTACAACTTTTTCAATTAAAAGTTTTTTTTTTAGTAAAACTGTGAATAGTTTTCTATAAGTGAGAAAATATTGTTACTTTTTATTGAAAAGCAATTGTGGATATTGTAGGAAGTCTACTCAATGAATCTTTTCATATTTAATTCCACTTTGGCTTTTGAATTTATGCCATTTAGAATGAATTTTTTTAGCAAATTCAAATTTCCTTGGATACGTGTTAAATCTTTTCCTTCGAGGTGTAACCTCTTCCTCTGAATCTATTTCATAAATCTCTGCAGGTTTTTAACTGATACTGAAGATTTTGAAGTGTTTGATGACAGTTGGAAGCTATTATTAACATAGGAAATCGCATTTTGTCCAGTAAAAGGTGCTTTTCTTTTAAAAAGTTTTAACATTTACTTTATCTGACTGATGATGAGCGTTGTTTGAGCCAATTTGAGCATCCATTATTACCTTCTCAGCAACAGATTTATCAGAGTAAAAACTATTTTCAGAATCAGCCATATAAGATGTGTTGGGATGAAAGGATGAAGTTTCTTGAAAATGTTCATAATAATGAAAATGGAAAAAGATTGGGATTTTGTAAGCCGCATTCAATTAAGTTATCCATTGGTTTATTAACGTTTGCTAATACGATATCTTTGGCATCCGAAAAATAATCGTTGAGATCATCAGTTGAAGTAAAGCTATCAGAGGTTTCAATTTTCATAAATTCAGCGGTAGCAAGTCCGGTTTGTGGGCTTCTATCGAAAGTGGTTTTCTTTTTTAAAGTAATTTTTTTAAAGCATATTGAATAACAATGGCATGTGGAATTAGTAAAATTGTATCACAGTAACTTTTATACAAAACTGATTGATAAAGGCACCAAATCCAAAACCAGATTGCAAAAGCTGTATTCAAAGCAAACTTGAAAGTTTCCATGTTACTTTTTGTAACTTTATCAAAAATAAATAAGAGCTTTTATTAGCCACGCACTCTTAATTGCTCTTACAGTTGAATGCCAGTTTACAACCAATAATGCCTACATGTACTCATTGTTGCTACACATGCATTTTTATAACAATGAAAACATATCAATTAAACAATGCGAATTTTCGGTAGTTTTATTGCAACAATTCATTGTTGAAATGTATCTCAAATTATTTATTTTTCATTACCGGATATTCTGATCTAAGTCACACACAAATAAATGTATAGGAGATCAGCATTCTAGAGTGTAAATTAAAGGGCTTGCAGCACTGCACCATCACTTTGTACCCTAATTTTGAATAAAAATCTAATACAGGGCATCTTAGAAGATTGCGGCCTTTTTCCTTATTCCTCGAGATCAATGAAAAAACTTTCCGGTTTACTCTTTTAACAAGTCTCTCCCATTTATCAGTTCTTATAGTAATTAAATTATAATTATGTATTTGCTGTCCCGCGATCATATCATCCGATGCCTTTTTTGAAAGATGATCCGTCAACTCATTCTCTGTGATTCCAGTCTGCCCAGGAACCCAAACAAATGTGACAGATGAAGATGAACTGAAATAAGCTACAATAAAGAGCTACTGAAATAAAATCATCAAGTATACATTGAAAGTTACTATTTCTGATGATTTGTAATACTGAAAAACTAACTGTTAAAATAATATAATAACGATTTGATTCGATGTATGACGAGAGAAGTAATAAAATTGCAACAGCTTCACTGGTTAAAACACTTTTACAACTATCTGAAAAAAATAATAATAATTTTCATAGCTGCTGTTGAATGTGTAGAGAATTTTCAGAAGCATCGGAGGCGAGAAATATTTTATCTTTCTAATGATGCTTTTATGGGGCTAAAAAGATTTTTAATGAAAGGTTTGTGGTCAATTGTTTGCTTTGAAAGCTAAGATCATGAAGGAAAATGTAGATTTTCAGAATGAAGTTGAAGTTTTAAAATTGCTTATTAACGATGAGACAGAAATAGGTAGGTTGTCTAAATTATTTGTGAATTTTGTCTGCATGGAATCTGACATTTTAAAAGGCGATCTGATTGATTAAATCGAACGCACGATGAAAAAGGAGAAGATGTATCAAAAGAAATATGCTTCATATAGAATAGTTCTGCGAGCAATAAAAGCTTCTACTATTAAAAGAGTCAACAACCGCATGCTCTTTCCATGAAATGTTATAATTATAGATAAAACAAATGCTGAGGTGTTCTTTGTTTTCTATTAGAAAAATAACAGCTTTATATATGTAAGAATGTAACGGGAATTTTCAAGTATTGCACCATTGTATTGATTTGTATCAAAGTTTTGTTTGACGTTGGAGGTCAGAAAATGTTTTATCAGAATTTTTATCTGCGCTCAACACTAAAATATCACCTACATAAAATAACCATTGTTTATAACCTGGAATAACGTAAAATTCATCACTAATGTAAATTGTAAACAAAAAAGCACTCAAAATGCTACCTTGCTGCATGTTGCGAATGGAAAACGAATTCATCGAGACAGAGTTTTTATATTAAAAAAAAAAAAAAACTCCTATTATTGACGAAGTTGTGCAACTACTTCGGAACCATTCTTATGATCAATGACTTCAAGTGCCCTTCATTTGAGTTCCATATGGGAGAAAATCCTGATAACTCCCACCAGGCAGCCTTACTATCGAAGCGAGACATAATCGTCGTCGGATCTCTTCTTTTCTTAAAGCAGTGAAAAGCGCCATCAATGGACACGAACCTGATGCCACCTGTACGCAACTTTCCACGAGGCTACGATCAGTCGGTGGTAATCAGACCAGAAATGAAACGGTAAAAATAAGCTCTTATATGTGTCGGGATTGGATGCAATGAATCTTCTGGCCAAAGGCCTTCTTAATTTGAAGGACAGGAACTCAGCTTTACCTAGGGGATTGAATACAGTGGGTTTCAATTCAACTTTAAGATTAGATTAGCCTTCGCAACTCCTAATTGGCACCCTCATTTATGGTGTCTCGGAATCTCAAATCCCCGAATTCAACAGAAGGGTCAGCCATCCTACAGATTTCACGTGTCGATTCCATGTGTAGGTAAAGAAAATTTAAACTCTGTCTCTCCTGCCCAGATTCGAATCCAACATGCTTTTCATCAGGCCGCTTTAACTCGAATTTTAAAAAAAAGATTCGTACTGACATTTACCTTGCAGTGCATGAAAGTTTTCATTAAATATATTACTTCAAATTGTTCTCAAAAGTTAGTTCAAAAGTTCAGTTTTCGATTTCATTTCTTTTATGAATTTATGTATCTGCGTTCATTTTTTTTTCTGTTGTCTTGATTCTCTCGTTATTCACGTAATCTATTGTACATAAAAACTTTCACATAAATAGAGCAATATACATTATGAATATAATGGTTTATAGATTTTTATATTTTAAATTATTATTTTTATTAAAAATATTATATTCAATAAATCATTATTTTTCATAATGTGTATAACTCAATTTATTTATAATATATATTCACTGGTGTCCAAAAGTTAATCATAAATCGTAAAATGCGAAAAACATGGAATAAATATTCGTAAAATTATTCCAGATTTCTTGCGGATATTAATTGGGCGAAGAAGAAATATTGGGTTTATGCAAAACTTTTCAGTCGACTACGTCCTGCGCATGTCGGAAAGCAGAGAAACCGATTCACGCAGCATAGGCAGTTCAGACAAGTTTCGTGCAACTGCTGTGCGAAGGAACGTTGTTAACCATCAGACGAGGTGAATGATGGCACAAAGACGCCAATTGGACATGTTTGCGAAAGGAAGAATCGTTGGAATGCTGGAATCCGGACGATCACAAAATGAAGTGTCTCGAATTTTGAATTTGGACCAGTTTGTGATCTCAAGACTGTGGCAGAGGTTTCAAAGGACGGAGATGTTACCCGACAACCAGTATATGGTCGACCAAGAGTCACAACCCCTAGCCAAGACCGATATCTGGTAATAAGTGCGCGACGTCAGTGGGCAGTACTGCCAGAGCACTGGGTTCGGCGCTCACAGTCGCCACAGGAATACGAATTTCGAGACAAACTGTTTACAGGAGACTCAATCATGCTAGCCTGTATGCCAGAAGACCAGCAGTTTGCATTCCCCTCACGTCTGCGCATAAACGCGCTCGTTTGAACTGGAGTTTGAAACATCAACATTGGAGTCTGGGAGAGTGGGCCAATGTGATGTTCAGTGACGAGTCCCGGTTTAGTCTGAGTAGTGATTCTCGTCGGGTAACGATATGGAGAGAACGCGGAACACATTTTGAACCAAGAAACATAACGGAAAGACATCATTTTCCATCAAGGGGAGTAATGGTATGGGCAGGCATCATGATGGACGACCGCACAGACCTCCATTTCTTTGACACGGGGTCTGTGACTGGTCAAAGATAGAGAGACGAAGTTCTTGAGCCTTATGTTCGCTTGTTTCGAGGTGCTGTCGGTCCTGACTTCATATTCATGGATGATACTGCGGCATGCCACCGATCGGTGCTGGTTGATGACTTCCTTGAAACGGAAAACATCCAGCTCCTGTCGTGGCCTGCGAACTCCCTGATTTATATCCTATCGAGCATGTATGGGATATGCTCGGGAGACAAATTGCAGCCGTTTCACATCCACCAAGCTCCGTTACAGAACTGAAGAGAGCTCTCTAAGAAGCTTGGAACCGTTTGAGCCCACAACTCATTCATCATCTCATACCAAATATGGTAAATCACTGTGCAGTGTGCCTGGCTGTCAGAGGTGACCACACTCCTTATTAAACTACAGCCTCAGTATTTTATTTAATGTTTTCTTTCATTTTTTTCTTTAAAGTGTGAACCCTTGCTATGCTCAGTTTTTTTCAAACTGCTACTTTGGATAATAAAATTAATTATTATCGTTCTTTTGATTTGCTTTCTTTGATTTTGATTTTATAACCATTTTACACTCGCATATCACGTTTCCCGCCATTCTGATTTACAGTTCCTTCTTTATTCACATAATTATCAATTATGCTTAACTTTTGGACACCAGTGTATATTGTACACATACAAATTTTAACTTCTATAATAATATTTAATTAATGTAATAACATATTCTGCGTAAAGTATGCACTCATAAGGGAATAATAACTAAAAGAAAATAATTGCAACACTACAATAATAAAAATAACTCTTGGAAGACATTCATGATAGAGCAATATTGAATGAAAATATTTCGTAAAACGAATTATATTCATATAATCATTTAAATCAGTTCAGGTGATCTGCTGACGGGTCTACTTTCTTTATGTGTCGATATTTTGAATCTGGTACGGAAGTAGCTGATTTCGAGCTGCGTTTGATATACCCAATATACTCTTACTTCGTTAAAATTTCCAACCACCCAGCCAATGTTTCAACAAGTATTACTTCAGAAATCCATTACCGATAGCAACACAGGAAAACGGGTTCGCAAAGTAGATTCAGAAATTTTCAATGCTTCCCTCTCACGTTTTTTTTTCTGAAAGAGAGAATTAGCTGTTGTAATAAACTTGTAACAAAAAGTTGTTGATTAATTTGATTTTTCAGCTTTCTGATATACTCTGTAATATACAATTAATCATAGAAATAGAAAAAAAGACTCCAGATGGCATATACATAATAAAGGCAGAAAGAAAAGAAAATAATAAAAAGATGCACATGTTGTTTCAAGTGAGAATTCTATGAAAATGCTTTAGGACATTTGTGACATTTATAGGGTCGTTTCCCAGTTTGTGTCCTCGCGTGATCAATCAAGATTTTCTTTTTAAAAAATCTTTCATCGCACGTAGAACATCGAAAAGGGCGCTCTCCTATGTGATCCTCAGATGAACCTTCAGGTCGTCTTCCGCATCAAATGCTTCGCCACACTGAAACACACACTTAAATGATAGCTCTGTAGTATGAATTAAATCACGGGTTTTCAGATTAGTCAATTTGCATGAGCGGCATTCACGAAAGGGGCGTTGATGTATTTTGCCCGCACGTCTTCTGACAATCTCTGCAATAAATAAATAAAAACGAGTCCGGATTTATGGAGGGATATTATTAGTTTTAAGGGCAATAACATGTAAATAATTCCAAAATTCAATAGCATTATCACATAACTTTAGACGCAAAATATTTAAAACCATTAAATCAGATTTAATAGGAAATTTTTTAACAATACAAATTAGTGATCACAGAAATAAAGTGAAAAAAATGGATGTTCTCAGATTGCCAATACTAGACTACAAGTTATTTCATCCACATGCATTTAAAATAGTTGTTAGGTTCATTATAACCTGGAAACATAAAAAAACATTTCATAGTGCAAAAAAGTTTACTATAATGCCAGTTATACCTCAACCCATGTCAAAACAAAAATTCCAACGTTGGATAATAACTTCATAAATTTGATTTCGTATTTGTTTTATTATTTGTAATTAGCCCACAAAAAATATTCGAAAGAATATTTGAACAGTTGATTAATTCCACAACAAGCTTTGATCCTCCAAAACACAATGCCTTTCTTGATTACTTTCCACCATGTCTGCGACCTGATGGCAATTGGCAAAGTCTTTGGCTTCTGATTCGTATTCTGGCTGTGACGTGGATGTTTGTCGATGGTTTGAATCCACGTTAAAGTGTAAAAAGCAGTCTAACTAGCCTAAAGTGTGCAAAAAATGGCCTTAGAGCGACAATCGAAATCCTCCATGTCTTTTTATATGCATATTCAGAAAAGGTTTATGACAAAAGGCTTTGGAATTAATAGAAAACAATTACGGAAATTCTCCAGTATGAGTCTCCATTTATTCACAGTATTATCTTAAGGGGAAAATCCTTTCTATATCCGGAACGACAAACATGAAATCAACTTTCCTCCATTGCTCTTCTGCCAGATTAAGCCGGCCTGATGCCAAAATCCGTAGCGCTCTGGCCTTTATCACTACAGGCTACTGGATTCGAATCCTGTCGATGACATGGATGTTTGTGATGTTTCGGAATTCACGTAAAACTGTAGGTCCCGGTTTAATTAATTCAAAGTGTGCAAAAAATGACCGTAGAGCGACAAACCAAGGCCGATTAGCAGACAGAAGTACAAAATAAAATTGCGCCGCCTATCGATGGAAGGAGAAACGAATTCTTAACACTCCCTACCGATATGATTCTCAATTCTATAATGAATTATTTTCCAAAAAAAAAGTACAATGTATAAAGGAATGAAAGTTATGCAGAAATAGTTACAGTAATATCAGTATCAAATATACATATAATGGAATTCAATAATATTTTTAATAAGCAGGATATGTAGCATACCATCTCAAAAATAAGAATGTTTTTTGTTTTATTGAAGGAATACAGACAGAAAGCGTTTTCTTTTAGGCCCATCTGATATTTGAGATTCTTCCAGTTCTGCTTCTTAGCTTCGTAGCCGTTTGAAAACACCGATTATTCACATTCATTTGGGTTTTGCTTGTGCATTTCGAAGGCGAAAGAAGAATGCACAAGTAACATCGCACTGCGATTTCTGTTACAAGTTTTGCATTTTAAATGAATTTTCTTGCACTTCGATCCTGAATTGTATTCAGGACAATCAAATAAGTTTCTTTGACATATTTTAAACTCCCATCTGCGTGAGAATCGATACATTCTTGACACCTGAAAATGAGTTGTGAATACATAGAGTTATTTAGCCATACGACATTAAGAATTTGAATCAGCTGTTCTGAGTACAAATGTATTAATTATGCAAAAATCATTCTTTTGTCATAGACGCAGCAGCCCCAGACGCTATAGCCGTGGTAGGGAGCTATACCCGTCTACCTACTGGCTGATGTCGAGGCAGAAGATATTCTTTTTTACGGGGTAAGATTATCAGCCCTACGCCCAATGCTCTACAGTCATATTATACCGGTAATTAGAAGTGGATTCCGGACCATTACAAACATTCATAGCACTATCAGGATTCGACCCCATTCCGAATTTCGAGTCATAAATTTTGTCACAAACACATAATTTTTTTTTTTTAAATGTGTAGGTATAGCGCATGACGCCAGTGAGAATCAGCCTCGGGTATTTTCTGCATGCTAACTGGAGCATAATTCTGGAGCTGGAATAGGATATGTAAATAAAGGGTATAGTATAAAACTTTTTAATTTTTAAAATTTACTTATTTCACATTAAGTAATCAGATACAGCTTCTTATTCTAAGCATAATGTCCATGAAACGAACCTCAACAGATCACTGACTGAAGACTAAGTGGCAAAAAAAACCTGAAAAGATTCTTCGAGCTCAGAGTCACAAGTGCAGAAAAGCACAAATGCGGAAATAATCACGAGATAATCTCTTTTCCGAAAAATGTAAATTGAAAGAGTAAAGATGATGTGGGCAACGGAAATGAAAGAGAATGATTAGGAAAGGAGTCCAATTAAAGTTTTGAATTTCGAAGTTAATTGCCATTTAAATTTCTTTCCTGTCGGACTGTTTACGTTTTCTGTGGCTTAACATCATTTGTTTAAAAACTCCGTTAGCTTTCCGAGCTCAATACCAATTCGTGGGTGAAATTATACGAAATAATATTAGAGATTTCGCATAGAGACTTTTGAATCTAATTCCAAATGTTTTAACTATCGCAAATTATTTTCGGTTTTATGAAGCATCTGCCTTAAATGAGATGCACATTCGCATTTAATTCGGAAAACTTTGAATATTTCATTAATACGATTTATAATGAGAAATCAAAAAGGTTTTTTTTCCTAAAATGTAAAAACTACTAAGTACTCAAACAAGATTACAAAAACAAAAGTTTTATTAGGTCAATATTACATTCAATTCATACATCGTTTAAAATTTTTTCTGCAAAGATTGCATATCGTTTATCTATTTTAAAATGGCACCTTTAAGAGTTCATATCGCGTGAAGACTTTTGCCGCCCATAAAATATGGCAAAGGAAAGAAACCACGGTGTCCTTTTCTACCATGAAATTTTGTGTCCTTTGTGAGATTTACGTGAAAGTGCTTTGAGACAAATAGGAGACTTGCAGAGGGGTTCTCAAGTATGAGTCCTCATGTGCTCATTTAATGCACCTTTACGAGAAAATCTTTGTCCACACAATGAGCATTGAAAAGGGCGCTCTCAGTGTGAGTCGTCACATGACGCTGAAGGTTACCTTTCTCACTAAATGCTCTGCCACACTGAAAAGGACACTTGAAAGGTCGCTCTCCAGTGTGAGTCCTCATATGAGCCTTCATGTTACCTTCTGTACCAAATGCTTTGCCACACTGAAACGGGCACTTGAAGGTCGCTCTCCAGTGTGTGTTAAAATATGGGTTTTCACATTATAAACTTTGGATGAGTGGTATTCACAAAAGGGACATTGATGTATCTTCACATTGCCTTCATATCTGCTAACAATCCCTGCAAAAGAAAATAAGAATTAGCTTGCTTTTATTGATGGATATTGGAAATCAACGCAAAAATCCAAAATTATTAAAAATGTAGATATATTATATATTGTTATGTATGGTGAAATTTGTATGGTGATATTGAATAAAAATGTGTGTATTGCTGAATTTTCGACAAAGTGTTTATAAACAATAGATTATATGAATAAAAAAATCAAGACAACAATTCGACAAAATGTATTCTCAGTTTGTGGTCTCACAAGAATAAATTTAAACAAATATTTTCATTTAAAAGAAAGTTATATTTCAATTACTGATGTGACAACTCCACAAACTCCACAGTAACTATTAAATTTTATTATCTTTAATATCCCTTTGAGTCATGGAGAATGTCTGGCAAACACTGGAAGATTAATTGTTGCGTAATTTTTATGGTTGTTTCCCTTTCCACACAATCTGTGCGCTAAGAATATCTTAATAAATTTAAAAAAAATCTTTTCATTTATGAAAGTCACATTACAATTACTAATTTGACAACGACAAAACTTCACAGAACAATAATTTCGTAAATTATCATTCCAATGCGCAATAAAATTGAGGGCTTTCTCTTAACCATGTCATGATTAGTTTTCATTTATCTATATTTGGCCATTCAGCATTCAAAAAAAAAAAACGTGCTTGTTTTTCTTTAAAAACTAGAACATAAATTCAAAGTAAAAAATTGTGATCGGAAAGTGTAAACATCACATTATTTTAAATTACAAAGAGCCATATCATAGTAAATTGTACACAATAAAATTTAATAACTTTAATAATAACATTTAATTTAATAAAAGGAATAATATATTTTGCAAAAGTACGTATTCATAAATTATTAGTAAGTAACAGAAAATACAAAATAAACATTGCAATAATAACCATAACCCATACTGAAAGGCATCGATGAACGTGCAATATTAAATAAAACTATCTGATCAAAATTTCCGCGATTTTCAATATAAACTGTTGAAACTGTTCACAGAAATTATGAGAGATGCTGGAGGGTCAATTTTCTAAGTGGATATTTTGAACCTGTTATGAATGTCAAGGATTTTTATTTGGATTGCATGGATTTTCGTCGCATTTTAATTATGCTAATTAAGCCTTGGCAACCTATTTGTAGTTAGTTTCATTACGATAGAATTTATTCAATTACACTAATAATAGGAGAAAAATAAAATTACTGGCTATAGAAAAAAAACCTTATGCTCTATTTCACAAATATTAAAATCGATTGAAATCATTAATAAGAATCCTCTTTTGCTAAGAACACACATTGTTGATTTGCTTTCAAATGACCCCCAAGAGTTCATATCGAGAGAAGGATTTGCAAACCATAAAACATGACAAAGGAAAGAAACCTCGGTGACCCTTTCCTCCATGAAATTCTGTATGCTATTTTAAATTTAAATTCCGTGAAATTGTTTTGACATAAACAGTAGACTTGCAGAGTGGTTCTCAGTATGAGTGTTCATGTGCTCACAGGACATCTTTACGATAAAAACTTTTTTTTTTAAAACATTAGAGCATTAGAAAGGTGCACTCCGGTATGGGTCCTCAGATGACGCTGACTGAACTCTATGCCACACTGAAATGGACACTTGAAAGGTCGCTCTCCGCTGTGAGTCATCACATTAAACATGCATTTTCGATTCGATCACCAAGATTCGATGAATTGTATTCGCAAAAGGGACTCTGATGCATCTTCACATTGAATTCAAGTCTGCTATCAACATCTGCAAAGGAAAATTAGAATTAACTATATTTATTGATGGATATTAGAAAGTAACTTATTAAAAATTCAAAAATTCAAAATGCAAATATATATATATATATATATATATAATGGTGATTTAATTTACAACATATAAAAATATAAAATTCAATGAACCATTATATTCATAATGTGTTTTGTTCAATTTTTGAGAAAGTTTTTATACACAATAGATTATATCAAGAAAATCAAGAAAATCAAAACAGAAAATTAATGAACGCAAGTTCATAAATTCATAAAAGGAAAAAAATCTATAACTGTATACATCAAATTATTTTAAATTACAAATAGCCTTATCATATTAAATTGCACACATACAAAATTTAAGTACTGTAATAATAATGAATAACGTATTCTGCGTAAAGCATATATTCATAAGTGAATATTAAGTAAAAGAAAATAATTTCTACACTACAGTAATAAAAAGAACACTTGAATAATATTCATTAGAGAGCAAAATTTGATGAAAATATTTCGTAAAACTAATTATATTAAAAGAATTATGTTGAAACAGTCCAAGTGATCTGCTGACGGTTCAATCTTCTTTATGTGTGGACATTGATGCGTCTTCCTATTTTTCTGAAAACTGCTAACAACATCTGCCAAAGAAAATAACAATTAGCCTACATTTGTGGATGGCCATTAGAGATTAAATTAAAAATTCAAACTCATTAAAAAACTCATTAAAATTCATATATATATATATATATATAAACATAAAAATACCAAATTCTATAAACCATTATATTCATAATGCGTATTGCAGAAATTTTGTGAACATTTTTATACGCGATAGATTATATGAGTAACGAGATAATCAAGGCATCTGGTAGTAAAAAGTTGATTTGAAATACCCGAAATTCTCTTACATCGCTGAATTTTCCAACCCTCGAGCCATTTTTTTTAACAAGTATTACTTCGGAAATCCATTACAGATAGCAATACAGGTAAACGGGTTCGCAAGGTAGATAGAGAAATTTTCAGTTCTTCACTCCCACATTAGTATCTGAAAGAGAGAATCGACTGTTCTAATAAACGTGTAACAAGAAAGTTTTTCTTTAATTTCTTTTTCGGCTGTATGATATAATCTGTTATAAACAATAATTCATAGAAATGGAATATAAAACTGCAGATGACATATACATAAAAATCACAGAAATTAAAGAAAGTAAAAGGATGCACGTGTTGTCTTAAGTGAGAATTCGATGAAAACGCTTCAGGACAATTATGGCATTTACAGGGTCGTTTCCCAGTATCGTGTGTTCAATAAAGCTTCGCTTTTCAGAAAAACTTTTCTTCGCTCGAAGAACACTGAAAAGGGCGCTCTCCTATGTGGATCCTCAGATGAACCTCCAGGTCGTATTCCGCACCAAATGCTTCGTCACACTGAATCACACACTTAAAAGGTCGCTCTCCTGTGTGAATTAAATCACGGGTTGTCACATTAGTCAATTGGTATGAGCTGCATTCACGATAGGGGCGTTGATGGATCTTGCACGCACGTCTTCTCACAATCTCTGCAACTAAATAAATAAAAATTAGCCCCAATTTATTGATGGATATTAGAGTTTTAAATGCAATAACATGTTACTAATTCAAAAGTTTAATAGCATAATCCCATAAAATTAGAAGTTTAATAACGTGCAATTTAATAATTTCAATAGAATAGTGACTCAATTTTAGATGCAAAATATTTAAAACTAATACATCTTAGGTAATTATTAAGGTATTCGTTTCATTCCAATTTTGTTTTCTCTATCGTAAAGTGTTCACACTAAATTAGCATGATGAACCAGTGTTTCTTAACATAAATGCTGTTTCCTCCTCTTGCACGTCTGTTGCGCGTATTAAAGAGGAATTTTTTGTAAACGGAGAAATTGGGAATTCCCGGCACTTGTCCTGTCTGTAAGATAGTTTTACCTGGTACATAAAAATGCCAGATTGGTAATAGCAAATGAATGCCACGATTTCTTCAAGTTGTTTGGGGGATGAGGTTAAGAGTTGCAGAAGAGAAATTGAAGAGAGTTCACCTTGACGATTGCAGATCTTAAATGAGGCGTTGGGATGCGACGTTATTTTGGTATTTGTGTCATAGTAGTGTTACGGAAGGAAGTGCCCTGCGGCAAACTTTCAATAAAACAGAATCGTCGAAAACTCTCGTCGTGTAAGAAAGGAAGAATTACTTTTACAAGTAGGAGGCACGTGAAGCTAATAGGAGTATGTGTCGAGGTGTTAAAAGTTTGAGGCTGTCGAAGTAGGGTTTTTCCCGATCGGCGCAGGGTTTTGGCGAGACTAAGCAGGTGTATGTAATTTCAAATTTATCACTTCGTTGGCAAAATGGCGGAGACCTGGAAGTTTGCTTCGTAGCTTCGGGTTGAGTATTTAAATTTTTTATGCTGAAATTGTGAACTTATTTTATTAAGTGAAGAACTTATTTATGAAGCGTTTATTTTTTTCTTAATGATTTGGTCGTTCTACTATCATTTTATGCACACTTTAGGCTAATTAGACCGAGACCTACAGTTTAACGTTGATTCGAACCAATCACAAGCGTCCATGGCACCGCCAGGATTTGAATCAGAAGTCAGTGGAACCAAAGGCCAGATCGTTAGCCAATTGGCCACCAGGCCGCTGATTATATAACTTAAGAGTTATTAGCCAGGACGATAATTTTAACGCTTTCTCTTAGTCTGCATCGTCTAACCTTCTGACTATCACTTGGACGGGCACTTCTCAACTAGGACAGGTTATGTCGAAACGCGTAAGATATTCAAAGAAATTTCCTTATTTTATGTGTATTTATATATCTATAAAAGCTGCCAATTTTAGTTTTGTCTTTCTTAAATGACGAATATCATCTTATAAGACCTGATGTCCCGACACTTCGGGATCAAATTCAAAAGTAAAGATTCATCAACTTTCTTCGAGATTTGTTTAATTATTGGGCTCAAAATCTGAAAGACACCGTTAAACTAATTTAAAAAACAATGCGTTTATTTTCCTAAGACATCCACATCTAACCTAAATACACATTAACAACATGCATTCACGTATGGGCGTCGCAACGCAATTTCTACAGAGTAGCGTGATTTAACTTGCGGATTAAACGTCTATTTAAATGATAGACTAAATATGAAACACTTTGATTCTCAAAAACTACAATGGCATACGTATCGACACACATAAAATCAACTTTCCTTCGTTTCTGTTCTGCCACATTAGCAGACAGAAGTACAAAAACAAAACTGCGCCATCTATCGACGGAAAGAGAAACGAATTCTTAACACTCCCAGCTGACAGATTCTCAAACCCATAATTGTAAATTATTTTCAAAAAATGCAATGGATAAATCTAAATGAAAGTTTTACAGTATTAGTTACACATACAACAGTAGCAAATTATTTTCGGTTTTAAGAAGCATCTGCTTTAAATTAGATGCAAATTCGCATTTGATTTTGAAAGATGTAAATATTTCATTAATAGTATTCATAATACGAAATCAAAATGTTTTTCAAAGATTTGATTACACTTTTGCTTGTATTATTTGCGATTTTGTTTCAAACTTAAGTACTGACTGAAGGCAAAATTTTTCTGTTGTTCTGACATCGGATCGTTATTATCAATCAAGAACACAAGCACAGTTTTGATTAATTAACCATTCAACATATAAACCTGTGAATCCGGGAAGATTAATTGATGGTAACAATAATCTCTACAATGGCTAATAATCTCTGCAAAAGAAAATAAGAATTAGTTTTCATTTATTGATGGATATTAGAAATCAACTCAAACAATTCAAATTCATTAAAACATACATGCATACAATGTAAATTCAATAAACCATTATATTCATAAATTATATTGCTAATTATTTGAGAAATTTTTATACACAATAGATTATATGAGTAACAAGAAAATCAAGATATCAAAAAAAGAAATATATAAATAAGAACACAGGTATATAAATTCATAAAAGAAAAAAAAAAGAAAAAACTGTATACATCACATTTTAAATTACAAATAGACACATCATAGTCAATTGTACACAGATAAAATTTAATTTCTATAATAAAAACATTTAATTAATGGAATAATTTGTTCTGCGTAAAATATGTATTCATAAGGGATTATTAAGAAAATAAGATCTACACTACAACAATAAAAATAACACTTGAAAGGCATTCATTAGAGAGCAATCTTTGATAAAAATATTTCGTAAAATTAATTATATTCATATAATCTGTTAAAACAGTCCAGGTGATCTGCTGACAGGTCAACTTACTTTAAGTGCGGATATTTTAAATCTGGTAGTGAATTAGCTGATTTCAAGCTGCGTTTGAAATACCCGATATCCTCTTACTTCACTAAAATTTCCAACCACCCAGCCATTCTTTCAACCAGCATTATTTTAGAAATCCATTACGAATAGCAACGCAGGTAAACGGGTTCGCAAAGGTAGATGCAGAAAACTTCTATGCTTCACACCCACGTTTGTTTCTGAAAGAGAGCATCGACTGTTTTAATAAACGTGTAACAAGAATGTTTTCATTGATTTGATTTTTTCAGATTTTGTCATATAGAATGATTCACATATAACACGAAACGCGAGATAGCATATACATTAAAATCGCAGAAAGTAAAGAAATTATTAAGAGGATGCACATGTTGTTGCAAGTGTGAATTCGATGAAAACGCTTTAGGACAGTTATGACAAATATAGGTTCGTTTCTCAGTATGAGTCGTCGTGTGATCAGTCAAGCTTCGATTTATAGAAAAATCTTTGGTCGTTCTCCAGTATGAATCCTCAGATGAACCTTCAGGTCGTATTCCGCATCAAATTCTATGCCACACTGAATCATACACTTGAAAGATCGCTGTCCTGTATGAATTAAATCACGGGTTTTCGCATTAGTCAATTTTTATGGGCGGTATTCACGAAAGGGGCGTTGATGCATCTTGCTCGCACGTCCTCTCACAATCTCTGAAAATAAATAAATGGAAATTAGTCCGAATTTATTGACGGATATTAGAGTTGTAAGTGCAATAAAATGTAAAAATTCAGTATAATTATCATTTAAATTTGGATGTAAAAGATTTAAAAACAGTAAATCTTGTAGATATAATAATAAATTCGAGACAATAAAAGATAATAAATACAGAAAATACATGTTAATAAATGCATGGTTATAAGATTGTCAATACTGGGATACAAGTTATTTCATCCACATAACTTGTAATCTTAAAATCTCTTTTAAGTTCAGTATAACTTGGAAACGTTAAAATTGTTAACATTAAAAAACGTTAAAATCGTTAAAGAACAATTCAGAGAGCGAAATATTTCAAAATGTAATGCCAGCTATGCCTCCTCTTATGTCAAAACAAAAACGGCAACAGTGGATAATGATTTCAAAAATTTGATTTCCTACATGTTCTATTAATGGAAGTTTACCAACAAAAATAAATAATCGAGTAGGTTAAATTTTCATTAATAGCACAACAAGGTTGCATCCTTCGAAATACAGCACCCTCCATGATTACTTAATTCCATGTCTTTTAATCCGCACATTTAGAAAAAGGCCATGAGAAAAAGCACTGGAATCAATAGAAAACAATTACGGACGTTCTCGAGTATGAGCCTCTATTGCGTATTCAAATTATTATTTTTAGAGGAAACTCTTTTCTTGCAAACAGCACATTGAATACACTCGCTCTCCAGTGGGCGTGTCTTCAGTTGAACCTTCCACTGAATCTTCTGATTAAATGCTCTGCCACACATAAAAGGACAAAGATATCCAATGTGAGGATCCAGAATTGGAGACCTAACCTGGAAGACAAGTCATTTACCATGATGCCTGTATGGAGTACACAAGCAGCACAGCGAAAGTGAACTTGTTGTTGCCCATGCTAATGAGTGACGCCTTATCAAAACAGTAAACGCAACAATACAAAATTATTTTATAAAATTAATATTATTTCTAAAACAAACACGCACAACCAAAATGGTATGTAATCCTCTTCATTTTTATTTTTCATTTCGTGAACATGCACTCAAAGCTTACCCTGGTCAAATGCTCTCCAATTAGTCTAATGATAATGATAATGCATCAGTGTTTCTTAACATAAATGCTGATTTCTCCTCTTGCACGTGTTAACGAGGAAATTTTTGTAAAGAACGAAATTTCGTCTTGTCCTGTCTGTAAGAAAGTTACCAGGTTCATCAAAATGTCAGTCGCAGATGAATGTCTCGATTTCTTCAAGTTGTTTGGTGGGCGTGGCTGAAGTTGCAGCAGCTAAATTGAAGGGAGTTCAAGTTTGAAGATTTTAATTTTCATTTTGAATGTTGATTTGAAATGAGGGCGAAATAATGCTCGAGGTTTGGTTTGTTACTCTATGGTGTCATCTTTCGCACGCTTTGGGCTAATTGGGCCGGGATCTACAATTTATCGTAAATTCGAGTTACTCCCAAACATCCATGCCACCGCCTGGATTGGAATCCGAAGCTTGTGGTACCAAAGACAAGAGAGCTAGCCAATAGGCCACCAGGCCGCTAGAAATGGAAGAAGGGGTAATAGTTATTATAGGTTTTTATATATGAGGGTAATGGTATACGAGGGTATCAATTTGGTTTCGTTAAAAATAAATCTACCATTTCGGAAATACAAAATATTAAAAACTTTACCTCACAGGCCTTTGTGGAAAATAATATCGTCTGCTTAATTTCCATAGACATTTCTAACGCATTTAATTCTGTTAATTGGAATATTCTTAAAAATAAAATTAATAGCCTCCCTATTCCAACTTACTTCATAACCTTTAATAACTTACAATATCGAAATACAAGCTTACGCAGATGACATTATTGTTCTAATGAAAGATAAAGCTACTTACCTATTTAAAGAAAAAGCTCAAAGGCCACTTAATATTATTAATGACTGGATGACTAACAACGAACTTCATATAAATTATAAGAAAAGCAACTTCATTATTATTTCAAATAGAAAATACACCCATATCCCATCTATAAAAATCAACAATAATAAAATTAACTTTACTAAGGAACTCAAGTATCTGGGATTGATCTTAGACACTAAACTCTCTTGGAGCCCTCATCTAGACTATGTCAAAGAAAAAATTTTTAAAATTCAACATAAACTTAATAGATATAGCAGAGTCACTTGGGGCCTTAAACCAATAGTTAAAAAAGAAATATATGAAAAAGTTATTGAAAAATTTTAACATATGGCTATCAAATCTGGTTTAAAAATTCAGTTAAACAAAACATTAAACTTAAACAAATCCAAAAAGAATTTCTGTGATTAATATTACTAAAACATATAGAACAGTTTCTACAGATGCTCTAAAAATTCTAGCAGGAATTACTCCCATTGATATTAAATTAAAAAATCTTATAAAACTCTTTTATATTGGCAATGATAATAACTTTTTAAACATAGATAATACTAACATTCTTAACAATGAAATAGACAATAACATAATTGAAAATTATCCACCCTGGAAAACTAATTCAATCCAATGGAACTTCTTTACTAACAATTACTCTAATACTATTTTCACTGATGGCTCTAAGAGAGATAATAAAACAGGTTATGCAATAGTTAACTTTCAAAATAATAAAGAAATTTTCTGCTCTATCAAAAGAATAAGTAACCATGCTACAATTTTCACAGCAGAACTACTGGCAATAAAAAGAAGCAGTAAATTATATCATTAATAATAATTTTTCTGAAACTATAATAGTATCTGACTCAAGATCAGTTCTGGATGCTTTGAGTAATACTAATAATCAGGATAATCATATTCGTCAACTAAAAAGAAAAATCATATCATATAATGGAAAAATTGAAATAGAATGGGTAAGGGCCCATGAGGGATTTGCCGGAAACGAAACTGCCGACAAATATGCCAAAGCCACCCATAAAGACGTTATTGACTATGATATAAAATATACAAAAATCAGATTAAAAAAATAAAATAAACAAAGATATTAAAGCTGAATGGCAAAATTACTGGAATAATTCTGTTAAAGCAAAGAGATCTCTTTTGTATATTCCCTAAGGTAAATATAAAAAAGAGTCTGTGGGGACTTCCTTTTAAACCAAATATTAACATCACATGGAGCTTTGGCGTCCTACCAGCACAGATTCTTTGGGAAACCAGGGATCTGTAGCTGTGGGGACTGAAAAGAAAGACATCACATGATATTCATCTGCAAAAAATGGAAAGAGGAAAGAAAAAGGAATTCCCTGCAGACTACTTAAATCTCTCACTTAAAAACTCTTCTTTTCAATAAAAAATCTAGACTACTAATTAGAAGAATGATTGGGAGAGAACTTCACTAACATTATAGAGTCTCTGGAGGGGGTAGGATTTTCTTTCGTTTTTGTTCTCTAACCCTGTTCTTTCGTGTTCTCTGTTCAAAAAAAAAAAAAAAAAAAAAAAAAAAAAAAAAAAAAAAAAAGGAACTATCAGGAAGAAAAGGAAAAGCCGATGAAGACATTTGTGAAAAGAAGTGGATATTTTGTGAAGGGAAGAAATTCCCTACATTTGGATACATCATGTTTGTTTCTAATGTTCTGTTAAAAAAAAAAAAAAAAAAAAAAAAGGAGCGGCGGTTTCGATTAAATCTTCCACTTAATTTGTATTACAATGAAGAGTCGGATCGCAATTCTCCCATTATAGTTTTTGTTCCGTGTTCTGCTGATCCTCTCGATCTACTTACTTATACACCCAGCAAAATACTCTACTAAACTATCCATCTCCACCACTGGTCCTAATGAAATAAAGAAATGCCAATTTTTTTCTGTAACAATAAGAAAATTTTGAAGGCACAATTTTCAGGCGGGGTTACTGTCGTGACGACGGCCTGAAGACGCCGTGTGCCTTGAGGCGAGGCCGGACTGGTCAAATTGCTGAATATGAGGGTAGTGGAAGCAAAAAAAAAAAACGTCTCGACAGACGATAAAAGCGAGCGTGAGGAGGGAGCAGACGATAAATAGGTCTGTTCCCTGCAAAGATAAAAAAATGATTCCGTAGGAAAGTTTAAGGTAATATATATAAAGTTTAAATGCTGATATTAATTATTCTACAATGTGTAACGTACTCCCACCTTTCAAAAAGAAGCTTGAACATTAAACTATGTACTACTCATATTTTAAAATAACTAGATTTTCAAATTTACGGTCGTGTAAACTTGAACTCTTTATGCAAATTACATATTGAAAAAAATAAAAACTGTTACGAATCTATCGGAGATGAATTCTGGTGTTTATTCTTTCTGTTCTACTATCTTCGATGTGAGGCCTCACTTCAGGAAGAGGGAGAGTTATCAATGAATAATTGGAATTGTTTTACTGTGATCCATTATTCTTACCTGAAAGCCTTCTTCAAGACAAAGATTATGACGTATACACTGTAGCTTATAAGTCAGGCCTAGAGAAAATAATTGAACCAGGTTGTTAATTAGAGGATAATTATTGAAGGCTGACTTTGTTTTTTTTAAATAAAAAGAAAAATTAAAGATGCTTCCTCCGATCAAGGAGAAAATATGAAAGAAACTCAATTTAAGAAGCTTAACTTTTAAGAACTATTTTTTAGCTATTTTTAAAGCAAAATTTTAAATAAGTTTATTCTATGTGAAATAATTAAAAGTTTTACATTTGCCATTTAAATAGATTGCCCTCGCACATTTGTGAAATTTAAGTGAAAAGAAGGATGAAACGCACATCGTAACAACAAAATAAGAAGTTTTATTAGTAATTCTCAAAACTACAAAGAAAAAAATTATTTGAATATCAACTTCATGAAAGATGAAAGGTTAACTAGCTGCAATTTTTAATATGAACTGCGATCAAAATGACAGTTGGATAGGGTAGGAACATTGAAAAATATTTGCGATTTCGAATTTTAAGTATGATTGAAATTAAGAACGTCAATAGACATAGAAAACGAAAGTTACAAATGCACAGTAAAAAGTAGTCAGTTCATGAATTTTCATTACATTGGGTTACAAGTTGTTTAGGAAATTGATTAGGTTAGGGGTTTGGTTTGTCGCTCTACGGTTATTTTTGCACCTAACTAGACCTCTTTGACCTAATTAGACCGGGACCTACAGTTTAACGTGGATTCCGAACCACACACAAACATCCATCAGGATTCGAGCGTAAAGCCTGTGGTACCAAAGGCCAGAGCTATAGCCAATTAGGCAACATGCTACTGATTATAACAGTAGTCACTAGCGTGGCCGATAATTTAACGCTTCTCTCTTAAGATGTTAGACGACGCAAGACTGACTGTCACTTGATCGGGCACTTCACAACTAGGACAGGTTATGTCGAAACGCATTAGATATTCAAAGAAAATTAGTGTTATTTTATGTATATTTATGCGTCAAAACTAAAAATTGCCAACTGTAGTCTCACCATTTCTTAAATGAAAGGATATCCCTTTCCGATAAGCCCCGATGTCCTGACACTTCTGGATCAGATTCGAAAGTAAAGATACAGGGAAAGATTCATCAACTTTCTTCAAGATTTGTTTGGATAATTATTGGGCTTGGGAAATATGAGAGCTACTGGTAAACCAATTTAAAATACAATGCGTTTACTTTCCCAAAACATCTTAATATAACCTAAATACTGAATAAGAATATACATTCATGAATGAGCGTCGCAGCAATTTCTACAGGGCAGCGTGATTTATTTTACTGATTAGCGTCGATTTAAATGACGGACTAATTGGAAACACTTTAATTCGCAAAAACTACAATGTCATACGTATCGACAAACATAAAATAAACTTTCGCTTCGTTGCTGTTCTGCCAGATTAGCAGACAAGTACAAAAAAACTGCGCCACCTATCGACGGAAAGAGAAACGAATTCTTACACTTTCTCTGCTGACAGGATTCTCAAACCCATCATTATAAATTATTTACAAAAAAAAAAAAAGCAATGCATAAATATAAATGAAAGTTTTACAGCAATAGTCACATATACAACGGTATAAATTATTTTCGGTTTTACGAAGCATCTGCTTTTTAAATTAGATGCAAATAATATTTCTTTAACAATTAAGTTAAGAAATAAAAACGATTTTCCAAAAGCCTTGATTTTCGTAATGAGTCGTTTTATTTCAAACTTAAGTATTGACAAAAAGATAAAAATTTGCTGCTGTTCTGAAAATTGATAGTTTTTCAATTAAGGACACAAACAGGAGGGTGTTTTGTATGGCAGCCATTCAAGATATAAATCTGGGAATCCCGGAAAAACTAATGGATAGTAATCTTTTGTAATTGCCAGAGTATTGACTATTTTAATATTTGAAATATTTAGATTGAGAAATTTCAAACTTACCTTGTACGTATGTGTCCGAGTGCAATCTGCTATTCGCATCGAGATTTCTTCAAAATGTAGCGCGATTTGTACGGTAACGCATTCATTGTGTAGATCTTCTTATGTATAAAGTTATCGTTAAACAACTTTCGAATATGTAGCAACTTCTGCGAACACGTTATCACCTGTAGTGGAAACTGTCTCGATATTCGCAATATTCCACTTATATCCTCTCTTTGCAATTAAACATATTAATTCGATCAGCCTGGCAGCTAATTTTAATCTTGCTTAGATTTTCCAGCAGTTAAATTTTACTTCCACATGCCGTTGATCCATTTAAAAGCGAGCAATACGT